>JAQFYB010000550.1:0-50194 GCA_034694085.1 Pogonognathellus longicornis
AATTAAATTTATGATTGAACCCACGAATTCAAACTCCAGCCCGGGAAAAATACCAACTGAAACACATCGCCTTAATGTGTTCCTACATAAATTGTAGTGATTTGTGTGTGATCAGTCAACTCAGCTTATTTTGTCAGTTCTACATATACCAAGAACTACATCCGTACGAACAAGCTTTTAAAAACATTACTATGCATTAAAGATCCTTCTAAAACATTCTTTTACACAAGACATGCATATATACATCTCCCAGATAAAAAGACACATGACTCAATACGAAAAAAACACTCAAATAAACAAACAGTAGGTAGTGTATAACAGTATCCACCCTATAGTACAAAGTACAACCAACTAGCTACCTTTAAAAAAGCATCTCACATATGGTGTAAATAACTAGGCAACTTATTCTGCAAATTACTGTATTCCTTTTATACAATTTGCTTGGGTGGGTAGATTTTCTACCATTATTTCATTAAATTGTCGAGTGTTGGGTTTTTTTCTCACATAATTTACGGAATCAATAATGCATCTGAACTGCCTACATAGACTTTTGTCTTTATGCAGATCTAAACATACAATTTATTTAAGAACTAATGTACACTAAGGAAAACTGGCTTATCAAATTGCTTTAATCATAAAGTATCCGTAGTTAATTGCATTGACAGTTTAAATGTTAGGATCAGCATTATTATTCATGAAAACTGTACATTATCAAGTAAAAAGTATGTATACAGAAAGATATGAATGCGTGAATGCCGAAATGCGAACAAACATAGACATTGACATACCTAGTGATAAGAATTTAGCCAACTTTGCAATTCATAACATAGCACTGCTCTCATTACTCATTATTAGCGCTGGTAAACATGAATCAAAAACTAAAGCAGTTTGTAATGATGAAGAACATCTTTTTAACCCGAATGTATTTTCAACCAAACAACATAATACACTATACCTTCAACCTTACATGATTGCAATACACACCACATAAATATACTAAACTACATACTATGCATTATATCTGGAGGTGCAAACGGAAATATTTTATGCTCGAAGAATTGCTTAAATCTGCTTGCCTATAGCTTAAGATAAGAATTTATACTAATAGTAGTTGTTGTAGGTGTAGGCAATACGAAAGACCAATATTATGAAAACAAAGTTGGAAGTGAAGGAAAATACACTTGAGGTATGGTTCTATAAACGACTGCAACTAAATAGCATGGCCAGGAGCAGACATCGCAATTATTATGATCTGGACGAGCGAATGAGACGCCATAAAAATAACTATGACTCTCTATTACACTGCTACTACTTGTACTTTATTACTATTAGCACTAATACTGATATTACACTACCAGTATTAAGTTTATGTGCATTAGTAAGCGTCGTGGCATGCGTGTGTATATATGTACCTAGTTTAAAATTTTTACAGTTTATTCTGAATTTGTAAGGTACACGTCCCAATGCCTACTACTACAGTAGATGTATATACATTGTAAGATAAGGAGGAAAACACAGAGTTGTGTTTATAGTAGCAGTTCGGCAATAAACTTTTGAAGACTTGCTTAGACACAGAAGACAGAGACGGAGGAGAACATGAGACAAGAACACACAGAACAAAACATGCCAAAAGAGAGTAGTAAAACATACGCGTTTACATTTATGGTCTAAAGAAAAGATTAAAAGAGGCACGTGCTTCAGAATACACAATAAGTGATTTCATTTACATTTCAAGTCGACTCACTCACACTGCACTATGCTATGTACATGCAATCCAACTACATACATACATCTCCTCCTCTTTAAACTTTGCATAGTCAACCCATTTACCACTTCACTCACATCTTGTATAAATACACATGTATGCCACTATAGTCAGTTAGAGTGTAGATTTGTTTGTTAAAGCAATGAAATGATCTTAACACTAAAGCAGGAGTTATTTAGGAGATTTGCATTACTAGTTTACTAACTACAAAATGCCAAGCTCTAGTAATTATCCTGCATTTAAGCTCCTCCTGCATGCTGCCCAACAAGCCGAAGGTCTGTTTTTTGTTATTAGTAACATTACATTGCAATTACAATCTGAATGTAAAGCAGAACAGACTTTAATTCTGAATCTCAAATGAAATTAATATACAATGTCGTTCGCTTAACGAGTAATTACATTCATGTAACATTTGAAGGAGTTTGCCGAAACATTTTAATGATTGCACTAGTCTGGTCTAGAGTAGTAACAAAAGTGCTTCTATTGCAAATACTCCTGTTTTGTGTAAATATAATACCTAGGTATGCAAATTTATACTGTGGTACAGATTATTTTTTACGATGCTATGAAATTTTATGCCAATTTGGATAATAATAATAATAATATGCAGAAACTTACTTGCATTTTTATTGTCACTTAATATTGTAGCACTGTGACTGTGATGTGATTCCTTGGACAAGATTTCCGCATGGAGTACCAGGAGGGGTGTCGGCACACGCACAAGCAAATAAAATACACAAGGATGAATTTTTATATGTTGAAAACACAACGGAGAGAAAAATGGGTAAAGGATGTAGGTAGTAAAAGAGGAATAAGGTATAGGGTTTGA
The DNA here is from genome assembly GCA_034694085.1 of Pogonognathellus longicornis. Lineage (NCBI taxonomy): Eukaryota > Metazoa > Arthropoda > Collembola > Entomobryomorpha > Tomoceridae > Pogonognathellus > Pogonognathellus longicornis. Next base: position 2,595 of record JAQFYB010000550.1, read on the forward strand.
GTTGTTTTTACAGGTAGGTAGGTACCTAACGTCTTTTGTATCTGTAAATGCAAAGAACGGCGAACTTTTGGGATGATGTGATGATAAAATCAGTAAATTTGAAAGAACGGTTGCAATTGCATCGCAGTTACGTGCAATGGTGATGCAGGTCGTAGCTGAAATGAAGAATAAACGAAACTAGGAGAAATGTGTTGAGAAACATTCATTTTGTGTTGATACATTGTGTATTATTTACAGTATGTGGGATGTTTAATATTTGATGTTAGGGTTGTGTATGGTTGAATGTATAATGCAAAGATGAATTATTTAAAGGTGGACAAGATGACTTTTGATGTTGAGCCTGTGTTAGTGTTAGATCGAGTTAGGGCACAACTTCCCTGCACATAATCTCACAGTGCAATTGTGCATTACATAAAGAACGTGTTTTTTGCAAGGCCTTGGGATAAAAGTGGACAGACATATAGTGCCATTTATTGCAACGTTCATATATTATCCATGTTTCTATATGCACGGGGTGCACACAACCACACACATCAACGTCATCATCGTAAAAATTCGCAAGCATGTTTAGCGAATAATATTATAAAATTAGATTTACTTATCATAAAACTCGTTTTGTCTGCATTCTCAATATTATATGTACAACTTACATTTTAACACTCTGTCTACAGTCCATCCAGTGGTTAAATAAACTTTTCAATTTTAGAAGAAACAAATGAATTGATTGTTCATTATAAAATTATTGTATTGTATTTAAAGTAAATACATACTTTGCCTATACATAATATCTACATTCTCGTAATTAAGTTTTCAATTGTGACAAAATTACAGATATACTATAGTGCATGTGTACTTTTTTAGTTCTCATCTCGTCTATAACCCCTTTGTATATTATTATTATTAATGTTAAGGATTTGGGGTTACTGTGTGTAATTGCTACATTAATTCATTAAGTCAAAAAATGCTTTTATGAATATGGAAGATGATATTAAGCAAAATTACTAAAAATTCCAATTACGTATGATGCTGATATTTAGAACAAGCAAAAGCAAACGATGACAATGACATTAAAATACATAGAGAATTGTGGTGTATAGCGATATCACGTTGAACAGAGAACCTGCCAACAAGAGAATAATGTGTTTGTTTAGGTTTCTTAGGAATTTTTGTAATCGTATAACAGTGTCACATATCCTTGTGGAGGCGCGCGGTATTCTGCTTTTGCAGCACTTCGCAGTATTTGGATTTTTGGAAGCATTTATGTGTGTACGTGTTTTGCATAGGATTTTTTGTACTTTTTAATATTTTAATCAAAATCAATATAATTCAATCAATTCAATGTTTGCAGCTTTTTTCCTTCTGAAATCGAATATCGAAGGATGAAGGTGGCTGAGGAACTTCTGGAGTATTACACGGATGTTGTATCTCACTGTTACGAACCCGATGGATTTCGCATAGCGGCTGGAACTTCCGATGGCAAAATCTCTGTAATAGTGTAAGTACAAAGTAAACATTCTTGTCCACAATTTTAAATATGCTTTTATAAAATATGATGCTCTGTTTGGATGTATGGAAATATTATATTATTAGTTTTTGTATTTAGACGGGATTCAGAAACGGAAGATGCATTTTTGGAAATGGAGTCAGATCTACCTCCCGGTAAAGCTGTGATGAGTCTCCATTGGGGTCGAGCCGGGATTTTTGTGGGATCTAAAGCTCTACTGTATTTGTACAAAACAGACTTTACTGACGCTGAGGACAAACCAACTGAAAAGTTTTCCCCAATTAAGTTTGAATGGGCTTTTGATTGTCATGATGTTTGTGCTGCCCCGAATGATGATCAGAAAGTTTTTGTAGCCTGTGACGACTGTCGGATTCGAATTGTAGATGTCGAAACACAAAATTCGGTTTCAGAATGTAAAGACATCGGTTCAATTGTGGAAGTTGTCCGTGCAAAGTACGTACACGATGTTTTGTGTTTACAATTTCTACTATTTTTCTATTGTTATAATATTGTTAGTCTTAACAGTTTTATTAATTGTAAAAACTTTACAGTGATGAGTTTATAGTTAGTGGAGGGCAAGATGGAAAGGTCCATGTATTTGACGCTCTGTTCCGTTCAAACAAACCTGTAATGTCATTTACAGTAGCTGGAAATAAAACAGTAAGTACTTTACAAGCTAAATAGTTTTAACTCAATTTGCTGTCATATTCAAAATGCTAATCTGGAATAAATTCTGTTTTTAGATTGGGGGACTTGATATAAGTAGCAACTCAACTTGGCTAGCCGCTGCTTCTTTTGGTGGTCCTGCAATATTCAGTTTGAAAAGTGGTGTTCAGCTAACTCAGATTCCTGTAGAAGTTCCAAAAAGTATGCATTTACTATTTGACAAAGCTTTAATTTTAATTGCACGATAGGGATTTACAGATGAAGCAAGTATAAACTATTTATTGCAGAAATATACAGCGCACGATTCGACAACAACAACTGCATATTGTGGGGAGGAGGAGGCGGCGTTATTTACAAATCTGATGACTACACAAAAATAAATCAGCAATTAAAAACAACTTATGGTCGAGGGAAGGTTAGCCATGTCTATTCGATTACTGGCAGTCTTCAAAATCGTCTTAGTGTTGCTGGATCGACAAATGGAATTTTAATTTCTGATAACGGTGTGTTTTGGAACTCCATGGTTTATATTTGAGTCATGTAGTGACCTTAAACAAATGTTCAGTGATGTGGACGGTATGTGTGTCAGTGTGTCTATTAAATGATTTTTATTGTATTTGGTACGTTCTTTAGATGTCCTGTTTTCATTTTTATATGAGTAAAATGATTAAATTGTTACTGCATTTTGTTACATTATTGTATGGATGTAATATTTTTCAAGAGAGAATTAAATTATAAAAACTGGTTTTATTCATGTAAAATGTTCAGCAAGCAAAATATTGGTACAAAATAAAGGTCATTAAATATCTATTACAAACATTCAATATCTATTATTAAAGCATGTAGAATAAAGATTTCTTCAATATAAAATATCTTAATTAGGTTGATAGATACTTATACAACAAACATACTTACAAACATACATAGAAACAAAAATATTTATAGTTAGTTCATATTCCAAGGTGATTGCAAAATGATTCCATACATCTGTTAGTTACTTTCGATTTGATTCGGGTAATCGTAAAGCTGCAGTAATAGAACCAGCTTCTGTCCTACTCATACAGTACAGTCGTTTTCCATCCTTAGAGTATCTAATACTGTTACAAACAACAACAAAAAATTGATATGCTGCTTGCAGATTTAATAGTAGTCAAAATATTTGTTATTATTATTGTTACTAAAAAGCAAACCTTTTTATTTGTAAGGACAACAGTGTATCCACTTTAATTTGATTGATAAATTTCAAATCCCATGTAGAATAAAACCTGCAAGTTAAAAAAATATATCAATTGTAGTAAGTCATTTTTAACGAGTCTGTTACATTTAACGAATGTGTCTGTTAATAAAATGTGTTAAAATTACCTGATAAGACCATGGTCACAGCCGACAGCGACGAGATTTACGTTTCGTCCAGGATCTAACCCACTTATGCATACAGATTCCACTTTTTCTCTTGGTTGAACGAAACCAATATGAAACCCGTTTATTGTAGTAAGAGTCAACATATTGGACAATTCGTGAAAAACAATAACATCTCCAGTAGCTCTAGAGGAGTACAAGGTGTCTATCCCTCCAATTGTTTCGATTGTATTTGCATAAACAAGCCTAAAAATGAAATACATCATGATAAATTATTTTTACTTGTAATTAAAAGTTTTAATTATAAGTTTAATTGAAGGTTTTTGTTAGATGCTTACCGGTCCATATCCCAAACCAGAGCATAATTTTCCCCTGAGCAGGATATTGCCACAGAAAATGCTTGGTTTAAGTCGATACATTTGATGGCCTGGTAATGACCAACAAGGCATGTCTTTTTGACTACTCTGTCAAGACTAGGGGAAAGATTCAGAACCAAAATACGGCCTGATTGATGACCAACCCAGATTGAATCATCAGTAGTTGAACACGCGGTGATCTAAAAATCATTTAAGAAACTTAAAAATATTGTCCATAATATGGATTCAACGAATATTCCTATTTTCCGGTTTAGAGTTTCTTACCTCATCCCCAATGCACAAATAGATTATTTCAGATTTTATTCGAATTCCACTAGCATCCCAAGTTCCGACAACAGCATCTTTAATAATGAGAGTATTTTGAGGCCAAAATATTATTCTGGAATTAGTTTCGAAAAGTTCAAAAGGTTCTTGATACTGCCTAGTGTTAATAACTTCCAATTGTGGACAGGCTGGTGAACCAAGGAAAGTTCCCCATCGTATACCCCATACTGTGTCTACAACTTCCTAAAAAGAAAAAATTATGTTGACATTAAAAAATCTTGTCGTGTTAGCTAACCAAATGGATCAGGATTGAAGATATTTACATATATTTCGAGTATAAAATTATTGTAATCTTACTAAATTGCATTTCTCCGTAGGACTCAATGTTGATCGAGGATGTGGGTACGGAAATAATTTTTTGGGAGTTTGACCGTAAGTGGAAACCATTGCTTTACGAGCTCTTTGTAACAATTCGTCCCCTTCGCCGTCAATTTCAAAGCCCTCATATGTCTGTTAAAATGTAATTACAATATTAGAATTAAGAGATCCTAAAATATGTTAAAATTATTTTATTTGTTATGCGCATATCGCATGACAGGGTGGCAATCCCAATAACTTATGATGAGAACTTACAGAGGGATGGAAAACGTTGATGGCTTGAATGGCAGCTTTTCCAGTTTGCTTATACCCGAAAATCAAATCTATCCAATCACTCAAGAACTTTCTCACTTGGTTACTTTCCAGAGCCTGTTTTACAATACAAAAAAAATTAAAACAGGTTCAGTTTAAAGAAATTGTTAAAATAATAGTTTCTTTTACTGTAAGTATAACAAAATGACAGCAAGGAGATCTCTTACTTGTCTATTAATCAAAACGAAGAGTCGAGCGTCTTCTTTAGCCCAGGGTGGTAATACAACCTCATCAACCCGCTGGCCATTTTGTCTGACCCCTAAATCGAAATACTGAAGATTTTTTAGAAATTCAGGTAGATAATAGAATTCAGGAATGGCTTCCTTAAAATCCGTGTTTGATTCTTTAGAAGCAAGACGCCAAGTTGTTTCCACACTGTGAAAACTTCTATCAGGAATGTCGAAACTTCCGTCTGTTCAAATGAATTAAATTAATAGGATTCAGTTATAGGAATGTCATGATTAACATTTAGTATTAGAATAATATTATGATATCAACATTTTTAAAATGATAGACTGTTTACCTTGATATTTCAAAAAATGTTGAGTGTATGGAGGCAAGCGAACTAAGAAATGTAGAACAATCCCTGAATTAGAGTAATGAGAGCCGTAATGAAATGGCGCAGAGTCACATTCACGTTTTAAATACTGAAAAAACCAATGAATTAAATTAGGTACTATAATATATATCAGTAATACACAACTATTTAGAATAGAATATTCATTGTTTTTATTACACTTACATTGTAGGTTTGCAAGAAATGCTCTTCTTTGGAAGGATCTTGAATGGCCATTGGTTTTTTAAGTTCTCTATAAGATTGGGGAGCGTGAAGATCTAAAGTGTGACTTGAATACTTTCCCAAAACAAAGGGAAAAACGGGATACTGCATAAGGTCACAATAAGTTCTTCCGGCAGCAGAATTAAGAAACATTAAATAGTCAAAGTTGGAGATTTGTCCTTTGACCCATTGGGAAGTCATGGAAGACAACGATGATTCCATAATAGAGGAATTTAAGGAATCCCCACGTTCTTTTACGGACAGACAATTATAAAATTCCTCTCTATCCTTTTGATTCTTGAATACAAACAGAAAACTTCGACTTTCAAAGAAAACCTCTGCAGCACGATCTTCCAAAGCGTATCGTCTCTTCAGTATACGAATTACCGACTTTGTTGCAACATCAACGTTCTCATGCCTATATTTAACTGATTCTGGAATAAAATGCAGCGCATCGGCACTAAGAATCATTTCCCCCGCAATTTCTTCGCCAGGTATGATTCGAGTACAAAATCTCATCAACTGTATTTCCGTTTGGATATTTGGGAAACTAACGAGTTCGTCATCCTCAGTGCAGAATAAGAATTCCAATGGTTGATAAGACGTTTTGGCTATTCAAAAAAATCCAATTAATTATTTGAAATGAATAATAATACTATTGCGATTTAATTTAATATAGGTAAGTGCATCATTTACCAAATCTTCGGTATTTTGACATTACAAAACGGTTGTGTAACTTTAATTGCTCTCTCTTCATTCTAATACGCACTCGTCCTGGACCCTCGCTTTGATCCAAAGCCCAGAACCTATCAACCAAAAAATGCATAATGAAATGAAATTAATTAAACCATAATAATAAACACTAATAAAATATAATTATAAACATTGTTATAAATTATCCTGACTTACTTTGAATGTGAATCAGGAAAGTACCAAGGTGCTTTGGGATGAACCATTTGCTCCACAATTTTCCACCACTCCCCTCTGGCGAAAACATCTTCTTCTCTGACGGAAACCTTCTTTTCCATTTCGATTTCTTGTCTTGTTCGCAATTTGGTGACTATGTCCAGAGTACTTTCAGCGTATTTCATTACAGCGTCAAAAACTTCATCGAAATAAGCTGCATTCAAAATTTTAGTTTTATGGGCGAAGGTACCAGAGCTCTCAGCAGCTTTAATTTTTTCCTGAAGTTGATTTTTAATCTTGTTCATCGAATTTATGCATTGGTGCTCATCTGCAGAGGAAACGCCACTTGATGGTATATTATCGAATAAAATTTTGAACTTTTTAAAATCGGCTGAAAAGTTGGAGCAGGAAAATGTACGGCTGAGTATTCCAGCGTTGACCAAGATGTCTTCAAATTTTAACCTCATTGCTTTTTCTGATATTTGAACCTCATCTTCTGCGTCGCATCCAATGTAGTTTATGTCCTTCGAAGTTGAAGGCATTTGAAATGTCAGAGTAAAATTGCCATTCTCAGTTATAAGAGATTGGAAAGAAGAAGAGTTAGCCACTCCTTGCTCTGATTTGCATGAATTGGTTCTTTTGGTAGCAGCGCACATAAAGATTCTCATGAAGGCTGTAAAACATTTTTCAATTTGTTCGTCGCTTCTAAGAACTTTTGGTAGCCATGTGCTCAAATTCGGACAAGAGAATAATAAAGTCTTTATTGTATTCTGCTTAAAGTCTAAATCAGCGCTTGGTTCAAAAATTCTGCAAAGAAATACTCCCATAAGGTAATTAATCCTCTTTTTGTTCTTTTTGATACAATATTTCCAGGCTTCATTTTCTTCGGATTCTTGGATTTCCATGATGTTTAAACCGTAAAGTTGTAAAAGCCATTTGTCGAATTTGTGGCCAAATTTGGAAGCAGATGATTTTTCTAAGAGCCACAAAATTCGGTAACTTGCTTCAGATTTTTTCAACGTTTTTTCAGTGTAACCTCTCAAAAATTCGGTAGCTTGTTGATAAATTTTTCCCATTAATTGACAATCTTGTGGAGTATTTTCCAGGGTGGGACATAAAAGAATACGGAAAGTGTCATTTCTTGGGTTTAAGGTTACAAAGCACACGATTTGCTTCAGCAAGGTTTCTACTGGGCCAGAAGGAGTTTTTGTTTTTCTATGCAATCTGATACACGCTGGATGTAAACCTGAGTAGAGTAATGTGCAGAATTCGGATTCTGTTGCATTTTGTGCCCATTGTACAACTGTGTTGACGGCTGTGTCAGAACTCAGCAGGGAGACAATCAACGGATAAGCAACAGGTCCGAATCCTTTGCAAATATTTGTTATAAGACTTTCTACGGCCGAGCAGCCCTGAATGTACAATCCGGTTAGAAAAAATCCCTTGTTTTTCAGAAATTCTACAATAAGCGGATCTTTAATGCGAGACAAGTATGCAGAAAGCAGTTTTAAGGCCAAGTCCTTTATTTTTGGATTCGGATGAGAGCAGAATCCAACAAATAGGTAGGGACTCAAGTGGGCACTTAAAACTGAATGAAAAGCCACGTCGGGTAGTATGGCTAGAGTATTTAATAAAATTGACATCAGACCTTCCATTAGAGACTCATGAAACATTTCTCTGAAGCTATCCAATTGTTGTCGCTGAAATGTGTTTTTGTTGTAGCTTTTTAGATTATTCAGGATTTTACAATGGCCCACCATTTCAGGAATATCTTCGTTATTCAGGCAAGAATTGTTGAGTTGGTCCACTCGCTTAAGTTTTCTGTTACTTTCTGAGGACAAAGAAAAGTCATCCAAAGGTAATTCCTGAGCTTCTCTGACGGACATGTCACATCCTTGTGGATTTTTATTCTGGAATACAAAAAAGGCATCTTCTTTTCTTGGAAGTTGAGGTAAGTCCCAGGGAAGGAGAGGGTAAAGCCCGCATTTCACAATGCAGACGGCAACGTAGGCGTCAGCTGGTGCCAACAATTCTGAAAATATGGCTGTAATGGAACCTGAAATTCTGAGAGCATCGGTGGCATTAAGTTGTGGGGATTGTGGGTTCTGACTGTCAAATATAGCGTTATGGCATATGGCAAGGACAATTTCGCCGAAATTCTTGGATTTCAGCAATGCTACGTTAACTTCTCGATGCACGTTTTTCTCAGACAAGAGATCCCTGATGATTGTCAGTAAGCATTCAAATAAGCTTCTTTTTCCAGTTGGAGATTCAGCTTCAGTACAGCGAACGCTTAAGAGACTTCGCCAAGAAAGTAAAAGGCATATTTCTAAAAGCTCGTAGTCCAGTAGTTTGTTTCCACTGGGACTGATGCAATTGTTGATGAGAATTAAAAATGTTTTGAAACCGAAAACGGATTTCTCAGAGTTGAGAACAAAGCGAAGCAAGTTGTATTTACTTTTTGGAGGGGAGTCTGTAATCTTCAAATGATTCTTCAATTGCTTCAGAACCAAGGACAACGCTTTAGATTGAACTCCATCATCGGAACAGACTTCGACCACCTTTGCACAAAATAATGACAATTTTATTACCATAAGAAGACTAACCATAATTGTCAATTTTGTTTCATAAGCAGTAAGCAGACTGTAGTGAAGGATTTTTGATTAAGAAATATTGATAATAAAACTTACTCTTGCATACAAGAAAAGCAAAGCTCTTAATCCTCCCAACTTCTGAAGAGCCCATTGGAAATCATTTCGACTTTGGGACAACCCCAAAAGGTCAACCAGCCTTTCCTGGAAAATAATTAAATTTTGAACTCATCATTTTTGTTAAGTTCAAGTTTAACGTTGGCTAAGATTCGATAAACGATCAGGTTACAATCGGGAAATCTAATGTAGCAAAAACTGCCACTAGAAACTACGACAAATTTCATCATTTTAAGAACATAATATCCTTTTCCATGATAATTTACATTACAAGCACTTAATGAAAAATAGATTATGATATATAGCTGTTAAAACAGCTGTATATCATATCGAGTGAAAAGAATGTTTATATCTGAATCCGTGAATCAGCAGTTGCTTTGCCACGTGAGACGTGAGATTCATAAACATAGGTAATTATTTTAAAACAGATTTAAGTACATAGTAAATTAAAATCAAAACAGAAATTATGAAGAAGTAAATAATATTATGAGGATTTAGATTTTGTACATACACATTCTGCTACAGCTATCTCGTTAGGCTTTAGGCAATCGAAAACTGCCTGGAGTTCCGTAACTGTAATAGGGTTCCCCTCACGAATTAGAGCGTTCTTTGAATCGTTTTCTAATTTTTGAATGGACGAATTGTTTGACTCTCCAGATCCAGCTGATGAGAAATTTTGTTGCGACTGTCGTAATTTAGCCAAGTTATTGGGGCGATCAGCCGAGTTTGCTTCCGACATATTCGAAGCTTTGAAACTGCTGTCCACTGCAGACTCTTCAATTTGTTGACCAGCAACATTTTTTGATGAATCTTCCAGCTCCTCTGGCTCGTCTTCATTTTGATCTTCCTCTGCTGTTGAATAATACGATGAAGAAGACGACTCGTCGTCCTACAAACAAGAAAAATGCATATTATATTGAATATCAAATATATACCTCCTCATTAGATTTAAGCTAATTATTGATTAAAAATAAAGTGTATACATGCGATACATGGCCACATTCAACAAAAATTGATTTGGTGACACAAATGACAAACACCAACCCTACCTATTTATTAGTATTCTTCTTTTCGAAAACTATATAAATTCAAAATTAAATGCAAACTTCACACTTGTGACTTGAAGAATTTGGGGAGCACAACTTGTTACGAATGTAACAAGTGAATGAAACAGCATGCTCTCATCGGCTCAGCCAACAACAGCCTTTCAGCTTTTTTGATGGCTACGGCCACACAGGCACAGTCTTTTGAATGCCCCACTTTGTGATTTAGTTCTTAAAAATAACACTCCATTAAATGAAAATAGGTACTATAAATATACATCTAGAAGACAATAATTCCTATTACCAGGCTCAGGCCGTATACAGGCTTTGTTTTCGGGTGATGCAAACAAACAAAATGATGAAACAGTATTATATTAATTTATTATGAAATTGCTTTTGGTGCAAATCGGCTCAAAATTTCTAGAGCAATATTCAAAATTTCGGGATATGCAATTGACTCCTTTGTAACTCCTCGACCCTTGTATATAGCCTTGTAGCAATAGGTGATGCCTTTCTATTTATAGAGATAGATCTTTATACACGTCTCATCTCTCATGGAATGGATGTTGTGCTCTTTACAATAATAATGTGTGGATTAAAGTTGGATTTTATTAAATCATCTGTTTCCTACCTCTAAAAGTATTTTGATGCATATTTTCCTACAATGAAATAAATAAATATTTACCTGTGTATAATAATTGTAAGTTTAGAGAGGTACCTACAGAATGAACGGGCATTGGGCATAGCTTCAAGAGTGCTATGTTATTTTTTTGTCCAACACGCCAACACTACATAATAATTGTAGCTTTGTAGCTAATGAAGTTGTACAAAAATAGAGTTCACAATTCAAAGTTTAGAAATGATTTACTATTCTGACCCACATATAAAAAATCTCAATTTTGAAGTAGGTACACAGACAGCCATGGAATAACGTGTTTAATATGAATTATGTACAAAGAATTCATTGTAGGTACCTATAATGTCAATTATCAATAATATATGTAGTAGTTTAGTGGTATAGTAAGTTTACATAATATGTGAACTTGTTTTATAAATGTAAGTTGTAAAGTCTATCAATCTTGACTCCTTAGCAAACCTACTCAACCAACCAAGGTAATTGAATAATAATAAAGACAATTAAGTTACGATACATCATGTTGTTACTTACTAATATCTATACTTACCTATAGGTTGTACTAAATATATATAGAGCTATTATTATGTAAGATATGACTGAATACCTTCATATCTTCTGAGGGAAGGCAGCTATAAGCTACAAGGGAATTCGCACGACTACAAAAACTACAATGTCTCTTTATGTACCAAATAATATTTTATGTAAGCTTTATGACTATACTCCATTACATACTTCTCACGCACTAAAAAAATCGTAAGTAGGTATTCTGAATAAATTATCCAGTCTCAAGCAAAAGTTCCTGTCTGTCAGCCTTTTCTACATTTTTTGTACGCACGCATACCCATCTTATGAGGTGAGGTTCTTTCGAGATTTGGGACTACTGCGTTTGAAATGTTTTCCATCGCATTCACCTTGAACATCAAACATTATGCAATTCCCTACTAAAAAGTTATTTTTATGCCATAAACAAATTTCCAATCGCTAAAGAAAAAATGTTTTCACCTTGTAAGAAGACGAAGGAATGGAAACATTTGTGGAAATATTGTGTCGGTCCATTCTTGTAAAAGTGGAGTAATGTTTATCTCTGTCGAAAGATGAAATTCCTCCTAGGACGGTGTCTGTATCAACAGCAGGCGAAGCACACTCACCAGCACAATCATTATTAGTCTTATTGCTTAAAGAGACGCTTCTAGTATTATTACTCGTATTAGTATTGACCGAGTTTGTGTTATTAGAAGAAAAAGAGTTTTTGTTGTTTATTCGCTCGTATTTATTGCTCACATTCACTTCTGCAGTATTATTGACGACCCGCCTACGCGAAGATAACTGTGAATGAGAATGCAATTCTTTATCTTTAGCTAATTTTATGTCTGCTTCGAAAACACATTGTTTGTTGGAACGACGAGAACGTGATTTCACTTGTCCATCCCCATCCACGGACATAACAACACAAGTAGTAGAACTCATTGACGAACTCATTTTGCAGCTCTCTCTCTCACTTATTATACACAACAGTTATAAAACTAGTAGAATATTGTATTGTAATAACCTGTACTATGTATTGTAGTACACACAAGTACGTTTCAATGTTTGTAAACGAAAAGTACAGAAATCATAAGTTCTGATACACGTTGGTGTTATCCCCTTCATACTTCATACATGTAATTCTCTATGCTATATTGATTGTTAGATTCACCTTCACCATAGGTGTACAACCTCCAGTCTCAAGTTTCAACCCTATCATTTATACGAATTCAACAGACGCAATATTTGCAAGCTATGGCTATGATGTACATGTAGTACATGAGCAGGATTTTACTGCGTGTAATAAAGTGTTGTGTTACGTAGAGTGTGTAAAATCGAATGTTTATATGTAAAGGTATTCTGTCTACTTTGTATACAACTGTATTCACGTAATGTGCTGTAGAATAGACAACGATTTTACGCTTCGTATGTCCACTATACTAGTTTTTTGCCTACGAGTGGGATTGAGACAGGTGGGGTAATGCAATGTGATCTACGAAGTCACATTCACATTTTCACATATAAAGCTTCTCTGTAATTCTATATGGCAAGGGAGTAAGTTCCTGCAGTTTGGTTCCCTTTATAGGCACTGCCTAATGTTAGACGAAAGTTTTTAGGCTTCTCGTGTAGGTACCTCCCTGTATGTAAGACTCGTAATAAAAATGAAGTTTACTAAACAAACGCTCCGTAAGAGAAATGTACAATAGATTTTTTTTTTCTATGTCACTGGGCTCTATTCAAATAAGTTGACAACTACAACGTGACTTAATTACTACCTGCCTAGTAGTAGTCTACACGCTTGGATAAATCTATTTGCTATAATAATGTTTGTAAGCTTAAGATGCTTAAAATTCTCAATCCAGAAAATTAACTGGAGTGATTAACGTTAGCAATTAATGTAAAAATGGGATGTGTGAAACAATCCCAGCCCACTTTTATTGTTAGTATTGCTAGTGTTTATTGGTATGTATTAGTAGTTCTGAAGATTTGATGATACTTTGAAGAAGTATTTTAGGGGTTGGTTGTTGTAAGAAGGAGAAATTTCAACTGAAGAGTGGAAAGCGAAGTGTGGAGGTTTATGAGACAGTTAAGGGCCGGGTCTGGATACACTAATCCTAAAAACAGATACATATTAACATCTATTTGCATTAGTAACATTTGCACCCTTGTAAATACAAAGAGTATATTGACTGAACGCTCGATACCAAATCAGTTCACAGTTTTTCTGGTGCAGTATGGAATGGTCCAGTATGAAGATTACAAGGAGAGGAGTGGTAATGGTGATTTAGGGTACGTACACACAAACACACACAAAAAACACAGCAGTTAGAAAATATCAAAAGCTTTTCTAAACATATTTGTATTGTTATATGAGTATTTACATATATATTACCTTGTACCAACTTATTATTGTATAAAACATAGGTATGTAATATACATACATTGTATTAGAGACTTGGATTCATAATAATAGATTATAATTGGATTCATTCAGCAAATAGGAACTTATTTTTATTCAGAGCTTACTTTGTTAGCTTTAGACCAACTTACTGAAATGTTGTGTATCTAATACCTACACTAATAATATTGTATTGTAATTGGATCATTTCATGATTTCAGCATAATATTACATGAATAGTCAAAGAAACTGGGATTTATTCATGCATGGATGATGGATGGTATAGAAATGTATCCGTATTGTTTGAATAAACTGAATACTATCAGTATTTGGATATTTGCATAAGGTAATAACATTTATACTAGCGCAGTTGGTGCCTCCATATTACTATTACTGTATTACTATTAGTGACAGCTTATACTTAGTCAAAGTCCATACTAACACACAGACGACATTATTATTATTTCAGCTATAGGTAATACTCCACAGACGTTTGTTCATCCAAAAATCTACAGAAACATAGTATGTAACATACCATACACAAACACAAAACCTACATGCATTTTTACCGGGTTCATCATCCGTACTCAATTTCCCAATATTTAAACCTATAATATTTAACAATCTGAACAAGACCGGTTTAGAAATCATGTAACGCTGATACCAGTTTTACATGATGGATGGTCACATGTTGAATGAGATTTCTGTTGACAACAGCCCCAACATGCCCTTATTTCCATATTATCTGTCATTATTAATATTAATACGAGTTTTCACACTTTTTTAAGCTTGCATGAGTACATTATTGTTCTGTATATAAAAATGTGCAAGCTCACATACACATTGAGACTATTTACTATTGTATAGTATAGCAAGTACATTGATGATGCTCATGTTAGTGGATGAATAAATAACGATGTGATTTGGACATTTTTTCTTATCCAATGAATGTTTGTGGAGGGTTCGTCATAAAAAAGGTGTTTGACTACTACTGTCGCAGACCGACATGTGATGATGATAACATGAATACTGAAAACCAGGCGACTGGAAGTAAAAGTTTCCAAACACTTGATTGCACATTTGAATGCATTACAATTTCTACTGTTCGTGTTTGAAATTATAGGCACAATAAAACAAATATTTCTTAAAATAAAGTTTCCCCAAACCACGCATGTTTTATTTGCATAGGTACCTTACTTTCAATTTAGGAATTTCGAGTTGCATGATGCTTGTTTACAACTAAAGCTTTTTGTACAGTGAGAGTCACGTAAGCCGTCACATAGGAATTATAACATTAGTAGGTTATGTTCATACATATGGTAGGTATTAAGAAAACAGTAAATAAAATATGACTTGTTGTAATCGACCAACCCGTGTTAAAAGCCCCATGTCACATAAAACATTCCGAAGTACCTCAGTGTAATAAATGTAACAGTACAAATACTAGTGTATATAATTTATGAAAATGCAATTCTACAACTTTGATGTATGCAGAGTAATAGCTTGTTTATCTAACAAGCGTGAACTTCATAGTGAGGTCAAAATTTGTAGTTTTCTAGTATAATTTGCTTTCGTATAATTTTATTTAACTATTTCACATTTCAACTTATAATTAAATTAAAACGGTTTGGGCATTACAATTAAAATAGTTTAACTTTGTATTAAAAGATTGTATCTAGAATTTCAAGGAAAATGGATTTAAACACCCCATACAATAGCTCTGTGAAAAAAGTGCATACCCTTACTTGAAATCGCAACAATTGCAAATAAAAGAACTTTACAACTTGGAAAATGGCAAAGCAAATTAATTTAGATATTTTCAAAATGAGTTCACGGATTTCAAACATAAAAACAGAAATGGTCACGCTAATCATTATAATATACACAACAGCTACTACAGTAATATTAGAAGCCAAACTAATTGGTTCGGCAGGGATTAGGGTTTTATCTAACAATCCACCTTCATTCAATATCCATTGTTGGCTCAACAAGTCTTTCCAAATTGGAATAATTCCCGATTGTTGAATTGATTGCATTCTGGTCATAATGACATCTGAAAAATATTCAGCTTTGAATTGCACATATTGAACCTCTGTAAGATATTTTTCCGTTCCTTCGTACAACCGAGATCTCAAGTGAGATAAATTCGTCGGCCACATTGATTTGACATAAAATCTATCAATATTTGATGTATGATCTACAAAAGCAATTTTCTGACATGTCGCAACTGAAATTTGAAAATTTATGTTTGGGTAATTCAACGGAAATACGATATTAGTTTTGTTTAAAATATTACAGTCAATGATGTCAGGATGACAATCGAAATAATGGAAATAATGAAGCGAGAATATTGTACGTTCATATGTATATTTATATTCAAAATTTGGAAACTGGGTGACAGCCGATGATTGAACTGCCGATTCCAACGGTCGAAAATTAAGGGGAGTGCCGGCAAATGGCGAGTGAAATTTGAAATTATTGTCAAATAAATCCTGGAAAGTAGCAAGTTTAGTTTCTTCCTTAATGGTCATGTAGTTGGTAATCAATCCTTTATATCCGTTTGTAATAACTATTCCCATCATCAGAAACAAAATAATGAAAATATTAAATGCCTTTGACTTTTGTAATTTAGAGTTTGGCGACCAACTGATTTCCAACAAGTATGCATACAACAGGAGAACAGCCATAGGGTAATCGTGATATTTCAAGTATCTCATGAAAAGTGCAAACCAAAGACAAAACGAAATCGAAAACACGACTAATGAACACCACAAGTTATCTTGAAAAGGACGGAGATATACGTAGAATGTCAAATGTTCATCGATTCCATTGCACGTAATGAAATTCAGACTTTCTTCGTTTAGAGGAATTAAAAAATCTGAGAAATCTGTAACATCAGAGCTATAGGCACCATTTGACACCATTTTGATTTCCACTTTTTGCAGAAGTGAGCAACGTAGTTCAGAATGGTTGAATATTGAAAACAACGTTGTCGCTGTTAAATCGATTACACTAGGCAATTTAAACATTAGAAAAATATTTTTGAAATTCAAATTTTTTAATGGCTTCGCTGATACATCATTGAATATATCTTGTACGCAATACAAGAACATGGGATTTTGGTTATAGAACTTTAATTTGTTTTTTCGTTCAGTGTCAAAGTCAACCACGTATTGGTACGGGAGCGGGATTAATTTTTCAGTGGTAAAGCTACCTGGTGGACCGGGGTGGTAATAGTTAACATGCAAATATAATCCTGTTATTGTATGTTTATGCGGATTTGATTTAAAGAAATAATAAATGTAGGAGTTTTCGGGGACAAGATCAGCATAATTTGTCCATGGAAATATTTTACTCATATCAGTTAACTGGTGTTGAACGCTCGTATTTTCATTCATTTTCATTAAATAAAGAAATGTGGAATGCAAATAAGTGTAACTTAAAGAAAGTTCATCCATGCCAGTACGGTTGTTTTCCATGAAATAAG
Organism: Pogonognathellus longicornis; assembly: GCA_034694085.1. NCBI lineage: Eukaryota > Metazoa > Arthropoda > Collembola > Entomobryomorpha > Tomoceridae > Pogonognathellus > Pogonognathellus longicornis. The sequence continues at coordinate 19,937 of JAQFYB010000550.1, forward strand.
CTGATAATAGGAATGCTGATGCCACAAGCGGTTCCAACTTTTCACCTTGGCTGTAGTCGCTTGCTGGATAAAGCAGATAATAAGCCACACATTTGAGGTGTTTAAAATCTGTATTCCTTTTGTTGAAATTTTGAATAAAATCGCAAAGAAATACATAGCGCATATAAGTTGTTGTGAACGTTCCCTGTGAATGTGATGACTGTGAAGGCTCATATGGCCACGTTTGCACGTCCTGGTAGCCTTCTTTCCAATGTTCACTGAGAGAACTGTTGATTGTAGAACCCCGCAAAAAAATAAAGGGATTTTCAATGGACTCAAAACGAATATTTTCACCGTCTTCCGTATTAAAAGCAAAAATATAATTCCGGCAGTTAGAATGCACGGAATTAATTAAATTGAATAAAACTTCGTCAGACTTTTCGTTCGTATTGACTCTTTGCAAATGGGAACTAAGAATCCAAATTGCAATATGAATAATAGAAATATGATTTTTGAACAGGTATATTTTATCATTTTTAAACGATGAAAAGTTGCGCTGGCTAAACATTTTCTTAGTACCTGGATTAGTACAAATTTTTAAACACTTTATATTGCAATCCAATTCAGTTATTAATTAAACCTTAATTCAGTTTCTCAGTAAGTTTTAATTCTCAATTCCTAATGTAATACAAAATGACTAACCTTAATTTAATACAAATGATCTGTAATTCGAATAAAAAAATGTCAAGTTTTATATGAAGTCAAATTAGCAATGTACATTTGCAGGACATCAAATTAGCAATGTCCAAGTGTAGGACGTCAAATTATCAATGTCCACTTGCAAGAAGTCAAATTATTAATGTCCAATTGTAGGAAGTCAAATTAGCAATGTCCAAGAATAGGAAGTAAAGTTAAAACTTTTAATCCGGAAATAGTATTACCGAAATAGGTTTTGGAGTTTAGGTACGTATACATGTATATTGGTAAAAGCCACATCATTGTGTATGAAGCCCATAAGCATACAATCAAAAATATTATACTGCGAAACTGCGAATGCGACAAATTGAACCAAGGGCACTCCGCCCTTCTTGTGTCTTGACCCACTTGACCGTGCCTCCTTCTTTGCAGCTGCCTTGAAGAAATCGTTTTGTATTTCAACTAGAGCGACCGAAAAATGAATCCTCTGTCGCCCGCTTCGTCTATAATCCTGGAAATGTTCTGTAACAATCAATCCTGTATTTTGTTGTACCCAGTAAAAGTATTACAATGTATTTGTACTACCATGAATCCTGTTTAAATCAGTAGGTAGTAGGTAGGTATTGAATGTTTTGTTTGAATGCATGTTCTATGCGGTAATGAGCTGATTTTTATCAACAAACAATTAGAACTCAGAATTATTTTTTATTTAAATTAAATACTTTGTAGATTAAAGTACCTGCTCATTAGAACAGTTGAAAATTAAATGTTTTTAAAAACTCTGCCTGCTTTTCAAAGAAGGTGTACCTAAAGCATTTTTTATATGTAGTATACCTTCACAATGACAATTTAATAATTTATCAGACCATTTATTCTATGTATGTATTTATGTATAGTAAAATTAAAACACATGTGAAACAGCATGTGAAACAAGCATGATGAATATGATGATATTAAAATGTATGTACGTGAAATATGGAACGAGGAGCGTTTAAAAAGAAACTTATTAGAAACAAAGGTATAATGTATTTATGTCGCGACAAAAGTGTTGCATCATATTTATAAGTCAAAACATGGGATTCATTAAGTGATTTCTGAGAACAGTATATAGGTAGTTTAATTGTATTGCGTGATAAGTTTCTTGTGTCAACTAACGTTTGATAAAAACTTGATAAGGTTGAGATAGGTCTACCAAGTATTTTCAACTGAGGGTTGGTTGGAGGTGAAAAAGATTTAGGAGGCATGGCATTAAATGATTCAGAGAAATGAGACATACAGAGATTCGAAAGAAGGTTGACTCAAGAAATAATCAGAATTAAAAATCTTCATTGACAACTTTGGTTTCTCATTGGTCGACATCGTGTAAAGAACACAATTCCAGAAGCTGAATCATTATTACACTATTTTTGTGTGTGCAGGGGCGTTATAAAACGTCTTAACTCTCATTCTAGTTAAATCTCAGCAGTTTTAAAAAGGTTTTACGTTGTAGTACATCTAATACTTTAATACCTCAAAGATTTGTAAGAAGGATGAATCTCCTGGAGGATTCAACTGAAAACATCTGTAGGCATTAAAGGATTTTAATTCGTCTTCTTTTTCCAGGCTCCTTATTTTATCAAGCCCCTATGATTCATGGACAATTTTCTCGTCTCCTATAATTCATATTCGACTACACTTACATACCTACAAAATTAACCGCAGATATACCTACACCTAGTAAAGCAGTAAACACCTATTTGTTGTAGTTTAATTAATAATTTTATTGACTCCATATGTGAGAGATGTATTGTTTTTGTACTGTAGTACTGTATGGAAAGTTAGGTACTTAGATTAGGTACTTAGATTAGATTAGTTACGTAATTAGATATTTATATTATGAGTTATTACTATGTAGTACTGTCAACTGTAGCTCTGTATTTTGATTCAATTGTGTGTGTTCGCATGATTTTGTATGTACACAATACACACCAAATAGTACGAGTTGTAGGCTGTAGGTACTGTTCGATATGGGAGTTCCATTACAAGTTCTAATTTCATTAAACATAGAATACTTTGTATATTGTGTACGTATATAGTGTAATGTAGTAGCATGAATTACATTATTCACGCAAATGATTTCACTCATGTACTCATACTCATGTGTATATTCTGTTGTTTTCCTACCCTATAACTATACTATTAACAGTGTTAATCGTATAAGCTTTTTAATTGTTAGCGATTGCATCATTGTTTGTGTGCAATAGCAAACTCGAATGAAAGTGCATGTGATAATGACATAATGAGTAAGAATATTATCAGCAGATCAAAAATATTATTATTACACTTACATACCTAGGTATACTATTGATAGCATTTGCAATTAGGTATTCAGATTTTTATACAGGTTTTTACAGACTGATTTATATCACTGTCTACTTTCACTCAATTGAATTAATGCTCTCAAAGGGTTGTACAGCTAATTAATGGATATGATATAAATGATCAAAATCAATCTTCTACCTACATATATCTACTGAGTTGAAGTTCTTGTTGAACTCGTGAGTGACACTATAAGGGAGCAGAATAAATGCATTTCTTTCGTTCGGAAGTCGCAATAGAATTCAATTATAAGGAAGTGGCAGAATTTTTATTTGGGGTTATGGAAGACATTATGAGAAATGCGCAATTAACTTTGCAGAGGTCACTTCTTTAAAGTTCTTTGGGTATTTCGAAACTATTGTTTACTAGTCCATGTCCATGTGGGCTTTGTAGATGCAGTATTTAGTGTTTGTTAAATTATGGTACGTATTAGATTGCTTTTGCGTTGTTGAGTTGTTTGCATGTTGACCATTTTTGCTATATGCATAGCATTAAGCTGGAGTAAGAGCCAATAGAGCTTATTTGTCGCTAAACCGCTTTTAAATGTTATTTGTGTAATGTTATTGGCCTTAATCAAACATAAGTCATAATCATGTCATGAGATCTCTTTATTTTGATCTCATTGTTTCAGGCATTGTAGACTCATCTAGGGATGTTTACAACTCATCTTTAGCTTGGCTTGATGTGGCAAGCTTAAGAAGAGGTGTGTTGCTCGACAATTTTTACATTTTGTTGTTTGTTTCATACAATTTATGAATAATTTGACATTGAGAACAATATTTTGCGTTGTCAATTTTAATGAGCTTAAAAACCTCAATAGGCCAACTCCCACAAAAACTATCGATGCGATGTTTTCTTGTGCTGGTCTATTGTCTTACACATATAAATGCGTATAAATGTACAATATTATAGGCATATCGGAAATTAAGAGAATTTATCGCATTTTACATGAAGGTATATGAATAATTTCCTAAATAAAAATAAGGTAGGTAGTTTAGTTACCTACAAATACATTCTCAGATTAATTCAGATTGACTACAACAATTCGTGCTGGTGAGATATTATGTTAATAAATATAAAATTGGAGTTTACACTTTCAATGTAGGTCTGTAGATGACTTCGTTTCGTAGCTTTTCTATCCTAAGATAATTATTCTATATTTAATATTATACTTTAGGTAAAAACTGCGATTCTTCCGCAGTAACTATATTATACTATTTATTACCAATCAACGAAAAATAATTTGGCACATTTAATTTTGTCGTCATTGGGTTGAGTATATGCGAATGGTATATACCGCAAACCTCTAGGTTATGGTATGTGGTATTTTACTAGTTTCGATTTTATTTTTGCTACTTAGTATACAAAGTATGAGACTTTTGGCATGCATAACTATATTGTACTGTAGAAGTAAAATATTTTTGGCAGTAACAAGTAATTATTGGTCAGTTTATTTAGCCATTATAAGTATGTGTTTTAAATTAGGTACCTACATTCTGTGCTTAAGATGTTTTGTGGCATTTATAGATGTAACAGATAACAGATAGAAATGAATTATTTATTTATTTATTTTCAAACTATACCTACATCACTCTAACTGCACCTTTGGCATTGAATGTTCGATGTTTTTCATTTTCATAATTATTTCATGAGTTTGCCTTTGAATAATTGAAATTGGCATTTATGGGCAAAATGCGGGATCGAGAATATCGATAACATTTCCGCAATTGGTTTGACATGTGGCTCTTGCTTTGCAAACATTGGCTGCGCATCCAGTTGTTTCGGGACTGTAGCACTGACCTGAATCAGCAGCAAGGGCTCCTGAGGTACATGTGGGTAGCGTTATTGGGGGTACACCAGGTGTGCACGTTTTTCCATCTTTGCAATATTTTTTGCAGCATTTAGCAGGACAATTAGCTAAGGGAGTTGCAGCGACAGGTCTTGCTGGTGCTGGTACTGGTACTGGTACGAATATGGTTGCTGGTGTTGCAGCTACTGGTGTTGCAGCTACTGGCGTCGCTGGTCTTGGAATTGGAATATTAAGAGGAATAAAAGGCCAAAACTGACGCGTGTTTTTTTCTGAAATTTTCAGAAGCAGACAATATGAAATAAATATTTTTTCTACAAATTATTGAATCAGTATTAGGTTTACTTTTATATATTTAATTTCAAATTATTGTTAAACATACCATCCAAGGCCTTTGTGTCTGCAAATGAAGAATCGCTCAAGAAAACCTGTAATAAAATCAAAAATTTAGTAATGCAATTGTGAAAAATGAAATGCATTTTGAAAAAATTAGTGGATATAATTTTTTTTTTTAATTATGGCCAAACGAAATATTTCGTTACCTCGCCAGATGCATAGCAAACTACAGCCAAAAAAATCCAAGCAATGGAATTCATTTTTGCTAATCTTTTGCAAATTGCAAGAATGAATCTAGAAGGTCAACAATTTAGTGATTATTCAAAAAAGAAAAATGTCTCTTATATATACTAAACAGAATACTTGACACCAGATATTTCGCCATACTTCCCATAGTATCTAAAATATGACGTAGGATTTTTTAATACAATTATATAGAATGTTTGTGTAGTTGGTTGCTTTGAATTCATTCATGGATTTTAAAAGCAAAAATACAATCACTATAACACATTTCTATGCATTCAATGAAACATTTAGTAAGAACTACAAAGCTATGCCACAGAATCCGGATCGAAACAAGTATACATAATTTTTCTAAAGTGTATTTATTTACATCAGTATTCAATATTGAATGCCTTTTCAAACTCCTATACATAGTACAGGATTGACACATCCTTGAATGATGAGTTTAACAAATATAAATACAAATATTATAGCTTTACATACATTGACTTGTGAATGCTTATACTCTATTCTGTACCAAGACTGTATTGAGTGTTGAGGGGGTAGCAAAGGTATTGTGAGCATTTCAACAAATTGCTCCGGCCGAAATTTTGAACTTGACTTTCTATCTTTTTTTGCCCAAAAGGCCGTATTTGGTAATTTTAGCCATTTGCACCCCCCGAATTTGAATGCTAGATTCGTGCATGCTGTATTAAAAAAGCAGTGTAATAATATTTAGTAAGTTTTTTTAATTGTTCTGATGAGGAGCGTTTGTGGTTAATGAAGACAAAAAAGAGTAAAAATGTACACAGTTGTATTTGACCAAGTGTTTCGTTGTCTTTTTCATGACCTTCCAGGTGTCAGGTATAATTGATTCCACTATTTTTACAGTTTTAATAACAATCCTTGGTAATGTTAGTAATGTATGTACTACTATACTAACAATTTATTAATACTCAGTACTTAATAATTAACAGCCAACTAGAAACTGCCAGAGCTTACCATTTTGAGGGTAGTATTGATAAATGATTGATAACAGAACTAAGAAATCTCAGATTTCCTTATGGACATTACGAAGGAAACTCTTTTTCAACGTTTCGTCTCATCTCATCTTTTATCCTTTAGTAAGCAGCTGCAGACTTTAGTATTTGACTTCACTCTAGAAAGTACACACTACACTCCTCCATTGGCATTTGTGTGCAACGGTATAGTACACAAAAGCTATTTTCGTTCAAAATGAAATAAATATCTAACCTATCTGCAACCGTATCTCTGCTCTATTTTTTTCAACTCAATGACAGCAATATGCAATTTTATTTAATTGTGAGTACTTACATGTGACGGTTAATAGGGTAATAAAGGTTTGATACTTATTTTATTACTGTTGGTAGCCACAAACATAAATATGTACATATAAACAATAAAATCTGCCATTTACATAAAATGCGATTCATTTTGGCAAATTTTATCACAAAAAATAAATTGCGAATATTATTAGTACTTTTTATCGAAAGCACAGTTGACAGTTTCGAAATTTCAAGGGTAATATTATGATAATTAAATGGTTTGCGCATAAATTGTCTATGTGAGCACACTCGTGAAATATATAGTAGGTACTACCTATACAAAAATATCATTTCATACAAAGAGTAAACAAACAACTGCGGAACAATTACTGTGAATTTTATTTTTATGTGCGCTTAGACATAGGAGTAACTGAGTAACTAACTAATTATAATTCTGAGCTTCGACCGTTATTTATTGCAACACCTATGAATTGCTTGAACGTATGGGTTATCTCAAAAGTGATTTGCATGGCTTAGTTGATTAAATTGATTGAATATGTTAGTTTGGTAGCACCTGAGACGACAAGGACTGTTTAATCCTCCTAAACCCCTGTAAATTATGTAATAATGGACACTCAATTTTTGTACGATTAAGTGCATAGGTACAGCACATGTACATCAGTACAAACTGTAGTCGGTTGCATATAATATACATGAACTAATAAAGTGATTGATTGATGCCAACATAACAGGAAAGGCTGAGAAACATTTAGGCTTTGACTTCACATAATGTAATATACCTACACAAGGTTTCTTTTAATGCACATTTTATTTATAGTATGCTAATTATAGGGGTAGAGTGGATTTAACAGTTTTATAATATTCTTCATGTTATTTTTTGGAATCAATTGATACATTGATACCCCATTTATATATACCAGGAGTCATACTTACTGTTTTACTATAGCCACTTACAGGATATAAAAAGTTAACATGCAAACGTTGACCTTATAATAATCGGGTGACCCAAGCTTTACCGGGTCTGGAAATTTTTCTGGTTCCGCAAGATTTCAATGTAAACCGTGCCTCTTCTTTGCTTTGAACATTAGAAAACTAACTGCTATAATAAAACACGTGTTGCTCAATTATTTATTTTATTTGCACTTTGTTTGTTTTGTCCCCGTTCGTTCGTTCCATGATTTCCAGGTTGCGAACTTGGAAATAATAATATAGAAACCTTCATTAACGCTGTTATTTATTTACATACCACTAGACCACTACCACCTTCGTATGTACAATACAAAGTCGCATGAATTTATATAGACCGGATACATAAACCATTTTTTTTGTAGCTAGGTACTGATAATAACCATCAGACCAACCACAATGATTTGGAATGCACGTTGGTAAAGGGTAGTATATCAAATGTATACAACAGTTCAGTCTTCTTAAGTATATAAGCATTCAAAAGCTGATAGCTGACATAAGACTTAACGATAATGGATTAATCTACATTTCGCTGTTGCGTTGAGTATCAACCATAAAAACTATTATTGGCAAGGTGCCCTGCATACGAACTAATGACTTCATACATCGTAGCACCAAAAAGGTTGTTTTCTTCGGTTGTCAACATTATTGATTACTTTATCTGTATTGATTACTAATAAAATATTTGCATTTTATTGTTACTACTATTACCAATTACTGCTAGCAATTCATAATATTTGTCATAGCTAACTGTGATTCACAAGTAAATGGTGCTTTGACTTAAGTGGAAAATATTTTTATTTATCATATAAAGGACCTGTATAGTACTGTACTAACCGTAGTATTTGTTAAGATGGGGAAACAGAGAAACTCAAAAAATGTGTCACTCACTCCTTTAAAAATTACTATTCTTGGAAGTGTTGGTGTTGGAAAAACGTCTTTGTTGCTTTCATATAAAAGTTCAAAATTCGACAGCAACACTGGAAGCAATTTTGAGCCTGTGTAAGTTTCCCAGATTTTGCAATTCGCAAATACTGTATACCTGTATAAGTATAATTACATTTTTTGTTTGTCATTGATTAAAACGTGTGTACTGATTAATTTGACTATAGTGCGCTGGATTATTTTAAAACATTTCCCATGGACGGTATAGAGGTTCCGGTTGTTATAAGCGATTCATCTGCAAGACCAGAATATGTCCCCTTAAGACATTTAACGTATAAAGGTGTAAGTAAATTTTAACTCGTTATCTTTTTTTGCAAAAACTGGGACATTTTTAGTTTTTCATTTAGTGGTTTTATATTTTATATATTTTGCTTCGTTTTTAGACGGATTGTTTTCTTCTGTGCTATTCCATCAACAACGTAGCCACCTTTTCGGCCATTGAAAAAGAGTGGATACCAGTACTAAAAAGCCATTATAAAAAAGTGCCTTATATACTTGTTGGTAAGTTAACTAAGTTTTGATGCAAAATTGCGCTTCAAGGGCAACTTAAAAGGATTGTGAGATGTTTTATTTAAATACGCAAATGTAATTATAGGAACAAAAGCTGACTTAAGAGACACAGAGAAGGATTCAAACAGATTAATTTCTCAAGAGGAAGGCGAGACACAGCGGAAGAGCATTAAAGCTCATTCTCACTTGGAAATATCCACAAAAGAAATGACATGTCTAGATGACATGTTCACGCTTGCAGCTCGAACTGCTTTAAATTTTCGATATAATGACAAACGGGCTTCCTGTGTGGTGTCATAAACAAATCAGTCACAAGTATACCAAGGTCACAAATGAAGTACCTACACAATTGTTAACACCGGTAGCAATACAACTGCTCAAATTATCACAATTTGCAATACTTTAAAGAGTAGTTTCATTTTGATATAATGCACACATACCTTGTAAAATTAAATTACATACATACATAAATACCATTTTAGTATTAGCGTTTATATACCAATATTAATTAATAGTTCAACTTCCACATTTGGAAATCTAAAATCATATTCCACCTTGTTCTACTTATTTTGAATTACAGAATAATAATAATATAATATGCAAGTTTTATAAAGTACTTTGATTCATTAATTAATTGCTCACTCGCCAATTAAATTAGTTTTCAAGCTACATCGCAAAGAAAAAATTGATATAATACACATACATTTATTTCATTGAATATTGAAATATTGCACATTGCACATAGTTAGATGGAATTCGACAAATTCTTTTCTTACAAATATAGAATTTTATATCATAACTTTATTTCTGCATGAGCAAAATACATTCTAATTCATGACCTGTGTAACCTTTAACCTAATAAAGTAGATTTTAAAGGCTTTAATTTTAATCCATACTTTTTTACAAGGTACATGAAAAGTCAAGTCCGGGTTTAAATTAGTTTGAAGAGAGTACATTACAAGGAGTAGAGTCTAAAACGCATTTCTTTGTAAATGCAGACAGAGAGAGACATTGCGTTTAGTTTGGGCTTTGAGCCATGTGTGAAAGAATGGTTTGTGTGTGTGTGTTTTAGGGGAAGCTCTTCTTTCAGTGCAAAATCCCAGTGACTGAAGCTGACATTATGCAGCGCAAGTAAAAATCATTTAAAATTTTTTACTTTGTCATACGAACGCAGTCTACATTTGCATTTGTTGCATAATATAAATACTAATGCTGCAATGAACGCCCCCACTCCATTTGTCTCCATCCTCCTACACACTTCATTCTCCTTCTCTAAACTAAACCTGCCTCTACACTCCATCCATCCAATCTTATTCAATCAACTTTGACTTAAATGGTAATAGTAGTTGCTAATTAATACCTGTGCATATACAACAGCAAAACTTGTAATTGTTGTTTCGCTAATTTATGCTTGTACAAATAATTAAAGCCTATTTGTTTTTGTACTGCAAACTGCACACTATTATTTCACCATTATTTGCTTGTAGCTCTCACATGTACACACAAATTCTTGTAGGGATGTGTTTCATGAGATGGAATTTAATATTTTCATATTTTATGAGAATTTTACTAATGCAATTTCGCTACATTACTCAGTACACGCACGACGGGCGGGTGGTTAAAAGAAGTGCATACATTTACATTAGGACAAAGGGCCCTGGAAGTACTTGAAGCTATTTTATTAATGTTAAAAACACTGCCATTATTTTTTAAATTGGTTTAGAAAAGAAAACTCGAAGAAATGAAGTGTGCGTACCTATTCAAAAGAACTGTACATCAAGTGCCTTTAGAAATGCAGTACGCGTATTGCATTTTATGCTTTTATGATTTTATGAGGATGCAAGTGTTGTAGGAGCAGCGGGTTTTGTGGGATGCATAGGAAGCTTTTTCCAGAGCACAAATTCCCTTCAACTACCACCGACACTCTTCTTGTTCACTGTCTGTCTGTCACTCACTTCCCACGTCATTCCCACACTCCCTCACAAACTTCTTCCTCCACCAAATCACTACATTCAACCAACGTGCATCAACTTTTGCTCCCATCCTCATCATTCCTCTCGTGCCTACTTGTGGCTTGTAGCACCGGAAACGGAAATACCCCAACAGATGAATTGACATTTTATTTGTTATTTAAAGTTTTTATATTTCTATTTAACTCTCCCTATATTGTTACTTTAGGTTTTTGGACTGAAAATAAATCTTATTAGGTGTAGGTATATATTTATTCTTGATTATTGTCTTATGAATGATATTTTTGATGTTATATTATATGCCAAGTTAAAAATATACAGCTAAGTGTAGTCACTTGAGAGGTTAATTGTAGGAGTTAAGGACAGATGAACAGTGTTGGGGATGATAAAAGAATAAATTATTATGTTTGTAAATGATCTTTCTCTTTATTTCCGGATCCCATTTAGCATACATACACATTCATTAATGACTCATAAATTAATGATAGAAAATCTACAGCATTTTTAACCATTGTGAACTATTACTACTAGTTTGTATAAGTACAATTTAACAATTAATTTAACAACATAACAACACATAATGGAAAATGCTGAAGCTGATTAGAGTATCATCATCAAATCAAACGCTTACTCTAAATAACAAAACATCATTCAAACCTATTTGGATTTTGAGTTGGACTGTGTTCATCATGTTTTGCATTAAATACCTCAACAGAATTAAAACAGGTGACAATACAAGTAGTTTTTTCAAATTTTTAGGAATGCAGTAGCACAGTGATGTTGTAAAAGTGTCAATGATTATAACCAGAGAAAGAAGTTTAATGGGTAAACGTCACTCGTCAGTTGGTGTTTGACTGTCACACTTTATTTCGCTTCTCGGAAATCTGAGATAGAAGGCGATGCCCACACAGGAATGTTATTAGACCAGGCGCAACCATCCATTTCACAGTTTCAAACATTGTCAGTTTCAACCAAAAGATAGCATAGACCCCAAACATCCCTATGAAAAAACATTATCACCGTAATTAACATTTACTTAGAATGGGCACATTTACATGATTTGGATTTTGGATTGCTAAACAGAAATCAGTCAAAATATTTTTCAACAGAGAATTACATCTCAGAAGAACGAAAGTATTTTGAAATTACATCATTTTAATTATAGCATTTGTAGCTACATATAATACAAGCTATGACAGTCTAATTGACAGAGTGAATACAAACACAACTTACCGATTAGTCCAGAATGGAAACCAAGTGCACTCAAGGATAATGGAAAACTTTTAATGTTGGCTCCAATTTTCATCCACTAAAAAATAATATCAGATTAAATTCAATGTGTTAAAAAATTACTATTACGTACTGAATATTTTCAATAATTAAAGTTAAAGAATACTTACCAATCCAACAAGAATCAATAAAGGCAACAAGGTCAAAACAGTAAAAGCGTCAGATAAAATCCTTGGAGGTCTTGGTTCTGGGGTACGGAAAGCATGCTAAAATAAATAAAAGAAGTTGGTTATTAGTACATTTTATTATTAAATACTTACCAATAGTGTTTGTACGCTTTGCTCACAATGTTTCCAATACAAAAATCAGGACTAAGGTTTACTTAGCTCTTAATTTAATTTGCACTGGAGTTTGTTATATCCAATGTATGGTGTGTTGTTTAGCTATGAACTAGCACTCAACTAACGAGCATTGGATTTTAAAGAATATATTTTAATGATTTCAAAGTAAAATATTTTTACCTTAATTTCAGGTTTCTTCTCATAGGAGACAGCATAAAGAGGGTTGATAGTTTTTGATTTCCCTTGAGCAACTTGTAAATTTACTTCTCCCAAACTCCATTCAACTGAGTCTTCAATAAGGAAATCTCCCAAAATAACAGTCACGTCGTACACTCCAGATTTATAGTTCAAATCCTTAGCATTAGATGTCAAATCCTAAAAGCAAAAATATGCAAAACAAAGTTATTACAACATATTATACAAAAATTGATATTCTAATATTATTTATCCATTTTATTTTAGATCAGAAATATTTTAAATAATATTATTTTGTCAACAAAATGCTTTCAGGAGAACGAAAGTAACAACATCATATCTTACTCAAACTAATTATACAAATAATTTAGACAATTGAGCCAATTCAGTGCAATATTCAGCAATATAACAAAACAATCAACTCACCAACTCAAGCTTATAATCTGTTTTGCCCGCAGTCTCTGGTTGAGCAATGAAAGCAATTTCCCTTTTTGTCTCCTTGTCTTTAAGCAATACGAAAACTTGATGAAGAGAGTCACTGGCAGCAATTTTGATGACCAGTTTTTGAGCGGGTTCAAATTCCAATACACTCTTTAATTTTTGATTTTTGTTGAGATCATGCCACTGCGTACGAGATTGCTGATCCGATTCAGCAACTCCAACACGAGCAGTCACAGCTCCTAATTTTCCGATCACTTTAACCTACAAACAAGATTAAAATAATGCAAATATGTCTTTAAATGCTAGTCTACGATTTAATACTGCTAGTAGACCAGTAGTTATTATACTTTATTTTATTGTATGGTTACCTCAATACGAGTCGGCAATAAAATGAGTGTTTTGTCGTTCTTATTAGACTTTGCAACAAACAAGCCACTATAAAATCCTTTAGGCAAAGGTTTGGATTTGAGATCAAGGGTAAACAGAGTTCTTCATAGAATAAAATAAATCAAGTCAATTATATAGTTTAACTTTGAATTTACTTATACAGTTATTTCAACAATGCAGTGCTCATTACTTGTCTGTGGCCGACTGGACAGCTTGAATGAATTCTATATTTGCAACTTTGCCTCCTGCATTATTGGACACGGACTCCAAAAGAATGGAAACGTCTACAGGTCTGCCCAACAAATCTGAGCAACGAACAGTTAATACTTTGTTGGCATCCGATAACACATTAGAACCAGCCAATCCAACAAATACTGGAACTGCAAACTAAAATGAAAGTTAAATATATAGTATAAATATCATGCATAATAAAATACACATACATACATACTAATTTACTGCTAGACATTAGAAATGTTATTGTAAAAAATGTATGTTTCAACACTAAGACTCTTTGAAAGAATTCGGGAGTCAACTCTCTGAAACAATTGCTTTGCCACATCTGTAACACAGCTTCGCTAGTTTAAGTACCGTATTAGGAAATAGAACATTTCCAATAGTGGAACTTTGTAAGAGCCAAGTTGCTGACATGATGTGGCTTATTATATAATACGATATAATATTTTTATAAATATGTTATTTCTTAACTGAAGGGTCAAGCGTCAAGACAAAATCGAATTACTTTATTTCTGCTTAAAGCGTCCAACGAAGAAACAAATAGCCATGCACCTCTTGGAGTGGTTACTGTTTTCCTCGAAGCTAAATAGTTTCCGAATTTGACAACTTGAGACGTCGACAAAGGCAGGGGCTTGTTGGCAACTTGAGCCAGACGAACAATACCATTGATAACGGAAGCTAAATTCAGAAAACATTATATTATAGCAAGTCACAGTCAGTCAAAATAATTCGCATAATACAACCCCAGTGGTTCACAGTTAGGTAGACAAAACAAACATTTAAACTACCTAAATAAAAAATTAGTAGGTAATGTTTAGTTTTATACCTGTAACAGAAAGTCCTCCTTCAAACTGCAAAAACTGTTTATCAACTTCATCCGCTTGTGCAATAACATCTTCGATTCTGTCCCACAAATCAACTTTCTGGTTAGCTTTGAACTGGGTAGCGGTAGCCCAAAAAGCATAACCTAATGACTGAGGGCCATCATCGGATTTGACTGCTGCCTTTAAAAGTTCTGCTAATTTTGCGGCATCGACAGCTGCACCAGTGTTTTTGGAAGCTTCCGAAGCATAGTAAATATCTTGAGAACTTCCTCCGTCTTTTAAAATCTTGTCAATAGCCTGTTACCCGGAAGATTATTTTAACAAGCAGAAACAAAATTAGTGAAATTCACTTATAAGGAATATAAGTGGTACACACAAAAGACAGCTCTAATTACATTTTTATATGTACTTATGTCAGCTATCCAAACAAACTTTAAAGCAGTATTAGTATAGCAAAAATGCACACAACTGCTCTTGTAGAAGAGGACAGCTAGGTTAATATTAATATTTCCCATTAGCATAACCAAAATAACAAAAACTCAAAAATGATACGTTAAAACGGTAATAAAATGGGAACTAATAAAATCAAACTTTATCAAACGTTTATGACATGCACATAAATCATTAATCAACTTTATTACCTGCTTAACCGCTGGCTTTAACGGATTAGCTTTACAGGCAGCAAGTTTAGGTATGGCCGACGTCAAGACAAATACTAGTTCCAATTTTGATCCATCCAACCCATCCAAACTAGTTTGTAAATACTTGCACACCTCCTACAGAAGTAAGAGAAATAAAATTTTGAATATAAATTCATAAAAATATACAAAAATGAAGAATATTTTAAGTTAGTTTTTGTTTTAGTGTAACTTTTTCTTACAGCAGCTTTGGGTACTTCGATTTTCAAAACAGTGTAAGTCAAAACAGCATAACTAGTTGAAATAGGGTCTTGTAAATTCCAAGCTTTGGCCAAAACATTTTTCAGTCGATTCTGGTCTGCCGGGGTCAAGTTTCCGACTGGAACGACAGCATTTTTGCTGTCGTCAACTCCACTGCTGACAGCCCACAAGGATATTAGAAACACGGCACAAGAAATGAACGGATATTTCATTTTTGATAATGCCTACAACTTTAAATAATTAATTCTCAAAAACACCTAATTTCTAAACTTTTACGAAATAAGAAAATTCTTCTGATTGAAGCGACTAGTTTCTTTTCTTGACAAATATTTTTTCTGCAACGAGACAGAAGAGCTACGTGTCGAATCCACGCCGATGTTGCGCCGGCTAATGTACTCTCACAGATATCATGTGATGAAATTCGCTCGACACCGTCTGCATCAACCGCGAGTAAAGTTTCACTCCGGCAAAAAGCTTTTACCAATTGAATTATGAACTCTACAGACAACAGACTCTCCCTTACTTACCTCTGACGTTGGGGGCATAGTCTCTTTATGGAGTAGCCTAATCCAGTAAAAATGTCACATTGTTAATTAAATTGATTAATGCTGAGTTTACTCAGAAACTGCCTTAAAAAGGAAGATAGGCCCAGCCGTAAATGAAATTGCATGCTTATGAAAATACATGAAATTATAGTCACCTTAATAAATGACACCCGGTTAAAAAAATACCACTAGTGAACCTGTCTAATGTCTATTACCTAGACGCACAATATAACACTGTGTTATATTGTGCGTCTAGCTATTACATTTAGGTGTATGATAATCAGAAAACATTAGAAAAAGCCCAACGAGTAAATTCCAAAATTATCGGTAAACTCAAAAACTGAAGTTTGCAGAGTGTTTCGTGTTTCTCAATTTTTACATAAACTGTCATATTTTATTAGTATTTACCACTTGTTTAGATAGAGCCCAGCGGTAATCCTCTTTTTTGTTTGTTGAATTTTCAAAAACCAGTTTTCGAAGTTCATACTAAACACTAAATGCTAGTCATAAAAGCTATAATATATAATATATAGGCATCTAAAACTTTTGGTACTTACTCCCATAAAATATTGTAGTATGTATTTATGACTTATGCAATGGAATGAGACAAATAATAACATACGTATACTTGTAATACTTAACAAATTAAATTGATGTACATTTATGTGTGGTGTATGTGTATAAATGCCTTAAGCAGAAGAAACTGTCTATATCCAATTGTAAGTAAGCAGTTTTATTAATTCAAAGACAATTTTAAAGGTTGCAACTTGCAAGTTAAAAAAGTTTAAACTGAAAAAAGTAAGAAAATGAAAAATGAAGTAAATAGCAAAGAAAATCGGGTAATATAGAAGCATAGGATTTGATGAATGCGGGTAGGGACAGTAGGGAGAACTGGAGAACGGGAGAAGGGAGACTGGGAGACGGAGATGATGGTGATGAAATGATGTGGTGTGTGGTAAGGAAATGTTGATTGTGGTGTAAAAGAAGTGTATTACATAACAGGAAGATGTAAGTAGACAAGGGACGTAGCTGTATGGAAGGGAAGCCTTTCAGAGAGTCTAGCTTCCCAACATCTTCGTCACCCAGAATCGTCTAACCAAAATATTCTGCGTCCGACACTAGTCCTCTGAAGTCCCAAAACTCTCAAGCCCAAGTTGAATTGCACTATGGGACTCGCAATCTCAATCCCTCAATCCAACTGATCCACGGGCATGGGGCAGAGTATTTTGACTCAAGAGTCTCTCAAGACCTTCAAGAGAAGGCTTTGAGATTGAGGAGCAGAGTCGAGTGTTGGGTGCCTTTTGTCTATACACCATATGTACGCTCGTCTCTGTTTATGCATTATGCCTGGATAAAAAAGAAGAAACAAAATACATGTAGATTTTGTACATGTATTGTATACATAGTTCCGACTCTCCACAGATTATGTTACTCTACACACATACACTACACTTACTACACAAGTTGCAAGAAAATAAGTTTACATCACATCATCATTTCAGCTACATACAAACATACAATTGATGCAATCACAATCAGCTAGCTTTTCTTAAGCTTTTCTTAAAGAAAGCTTTTCTTTGACTCTCTTTACACTATACATACTGACTTGACTTGTCCTATGGGTTTAATGTACTGTGATGAAATAATGAGAATATTAATTACAAACAATGTTATTATTTAAATTGAATTAAGTATATAGTTGTGCTTTGTTTGTCTATTGTCTACGCTCAGTCTGATTCATTTAATATTTAAATTCATTATGTAACTAATCATGTATTACAGAATCATTCTACAAATATATATATATGCAGTACACAGATGTAATTGAGTTGTCAAACATTCTTTGTTTGTACTTTTTCTTCCATCAAACTTTATTTTATTTGAGTGTCAACGGCTTCTCTACATAGAGTACTTACGATTAGAGTAGTGCAGTTAAACTACTGCAAAGTTTGCATAAGGTTTAAATGTAAGAAAAGAAAAACTTTAAAAGTTTGTACATCTAGTAGTCTAGCAGCTTAACAAAACTAAAAATGTACATACTTTAATTGCACACTAAATATTAAATACAGATTCCTGTTATTATACAAGATTTACATATTGCCTATGTTTTTCTTTCCTTATAATATAGCCTTACATTTACATATTTGGTACACCTATATTCTACAAAGGTAATTTTTAGGTACATGAATAACAGTATGAAGATCCTTTGTATTCCCTTAGCTTCAAAAAATATTTTCTCCTTCAATCAGCAATGACAAATAGTTGCATAATAGTATTTATATAGATTTCCTGCAATCGATCAAGATCAATCCTTTCATAACCCTTGTGATATACTTCAGATGCCCAAATCAGACCTTTAAGCGAAATATCTCTGGCTCTTCAGACGAAGCTCAAGATCACAAAGCTGTTCAAGGAATCCATCATTGGGAAATATAGGGCGTTTACTTCTGCAACGAAGTAAATGAAATAATATTAATAATTTCATTTATTCATACATTTACAGTCTTATGTCAAAGGAAGAAAATACTAATGCTAGTATGTATAAGGTGATGTCTGTGTTGAGAATGTTCAGTAAAGTTTATTGAGAAACATTGTACAAAATCATTTTAGAAAAGTACATAGAAAATAATGTGCAAAACTTATGATATGAAGCTTTATTTACCTAATTAAGGTGGTTGCATCCAAAGCCGACATGTCTTTTCGCATCATCAAATAAGCAATGATAAGCGTAGCAGATCGAGATATTCCCTCTCGGCAATGTACAAATACCTTTCCTGTTCATTAGAAATAAAATTGCATTAATTTTATTGTCCCTTAATGACCACAATTTGTTACAATCTCATACACACCTCTACATGACACGATAATTAAATACATTTACTTTGAGTACATGGATTCTGCTATAAACCGTTACATATTAAACCACTTTTTAACTTCAGAATAAAGCTTTTTGGAAAATATCATTTATTTCAAAAGCATATAATATATCAGTCTCAATCGTGAGATAAGAAAAGCTTCCTGTTACCTACATATGCTACTAGGTAGGTTAGTAAAGGGAATGAAATATTACCTTAGTTTGGAATAGGCACAAAAAGTATTTGGATAACTAATATTACGTATATTAAAATGGAAATGAAGAAAATCTGACCTCCTTTGGAGAGAGCATCTTCTATGAATCGTGTTGCTTCGTCGAAAAACTTATAAAGTGGGAATCGCTTCTCGTCATTAGCCGCAATGCCTTTGAAGACAATTTGAGACGAATGGTTGTAGTAAGCAGCCTTAGTAAGAACGCACGTACCACACAATTCCCGACGAAGGCACGAATCACATGCATATGCAGCATTAATGACATGACTCACATCTTCGTTCACAAGTGTCCGTACACTCAAGGCGGTCGAACTATTTACACAAGAAATACACACAAATGAACAACAAACAGAGATTTAATTACACAACAACAGTATGTAAGTGTGTAATCTCTATATGTAAATCTCATTTAATTACACGTGTATTTAGCCCACACAGATTTTACACTAGTTATTCGCTTTGCTTAAGAGGCTAAAGATAAATTGCTGTGTTTACTAATGCTGAGATACAATATTAAGAAGATATACATCGTCTGCTCAAAGGATTCCGCATTCCTGTAGCTAAATCGGTCATTCAATGCATTAATGCTGCTTGTATTACACAACAAACTATGCCATATTGTTTTAATGACGCCCTTTCATTGTTCGTTAGTAAAATTAATTTATTATTAAGTCGGAATCTCAAAATGTGCATTCTTATTGTATTCTTATTCTTATTGCTATCTTAAAATATCTTTAGTATGTGCGTGTGCATGGTTAGTATTTTTGCATTAAATTAATTACTCGTTTTTTGTTAAGTCAAGGTTGTAAGTAAGTAAGGATGCGATGTTGAGACAACCCTTCAATTCGGTGTTATAGAATGTTTTAGAATTTACCCGTCTCCTAATATGATTCCGGGGTAGACTTCATCATAGGCGTTTTTCGGTCTTGACCAATTAGTGCAAACGATATCTCTGAGATCTTTCATTGTTACGGCACGTCTTCTGGAACTCATCCTCGAGATTTTTATTTTTTAAAGGAATGAACTCACAAATAATTTTTTGTATGTACAAATCACACTTTTGTAAGGATTTTATCACAATTGTAAAGTATTAACAATTTAAATGAAGAAAATGAAGATGTAAGAGAGAAGACGACTATTGAGAAAGTTGAGACAGTTTTGTTGGAAAGCAGACTCTTTGGAGCTGTTGATTCTCAACCTTGTTTACTCGTCAAAGGAAGAAAAGGAAAGGAGGAAGAATTATGTGTGTCTGTGGGTTTAGCGGTTCAAGTCTCTGTGTATTTGTATTCTTCATTTATTCGCATGTATTTCGAAATGCGCAAAGTTCTTCCATTGCAATGTCTACAATACAAGAACATTACAGGGTTGGCCAAACTATATAAATCTATAAATACTTTTAGAATTTTATATTGGAGAATTTGTAAAGTAACCCATCCACGCAAAAAAACGACACTGAGTGTACTCTACGCTAATTATTTTTGCTAGTCCATCCATGTGTTCATTCGTAGCAAATGTCTCAAAACTTTTTCCTAAACGAGCGCAGCGATAAACCAACTAAGACGTACTTCCTCTCCTGCCTTTTTGTTTTGTGCATCTGCCAATATGTAATTTTGACGTGGGTATACAAACAACCAATGTAAGTATATACTCATATATACGAACTACAATATTACGTGTGGGAAGTTAACAAAGAGGGTAAAAGTGACAATGAGTCCACTGTGACTGTGAGTCTAATGTCTACTTGTAAAGTAACTCTATAGAGTTGCTTTTACTTGTACACTAAATTAAATTGTGTAGCTTGAGCTTTGTATAACTCGTGTTCTGTCAGGAGTCACATTGCAAAAGAAGAGGAGTATCAGAGAGGGAAACTGCGTCAATGGAAAACATACCAGAACCACAGCCGTATACAAGAGCATCACCATATTGCCTTTTTGTCCTTCCTTTTCTTTCTAATAAAAATATATAGGGATTTGTGCGATGAGACTTTTTGTATAGTTAGGCAAAAGCAGAAGGGCAGAACCGTCTCAATGTTATACTCCCGTCAGAAATAAACACTGTTACATAATACACAATCATTCGATGTAAGTTCGGAGTATAAATATAACTTCCGGTTTGGCAAAAGGCTTCCATTTTCTCTGTCAACAATTAATTGTATGCTATTTATTGAAATGGTGAACTTGAAATGTTGTTACAATAATAATTATTGACGATGGCAGAACTGACGCTCGTGTAGCATACCTACTGCAACTATTTATTGGGGCTCTTATGCATACTTGCTTACTCCTTGTAGTTCAATCTAGTTTATAAATCGACAGACAGGTAATTCAGTAATAGTACTAATATTTATGCACAAGAAAAATTAATTTCTTCGCAACGTAGGATTTTAAAATTCACGATTAAGGCTTTTAGTCCTTATCAACTAATATTGTAGAAACCTTTTGTAGGAAATTTTATAAATTAGACTGGTGAAAATATGATAGATAGGTTTAGATAGATTTTTTCAACATATGCATCAATGTAGACGTAAACAATTTATTTTGTCAAAGCAGGTGAAGGTTATTGAATACGAAAGAGATCATTAAGGCTCCTGATCATGGCTAAAGTCTACAAGTTGGTTTATATTTAGGCAAATTTTATGATTTACGAAGAACCATTTTAAACACTGCACATTGGCAGACATAGACGCTTTGATGTGTTTACAAACATTTTTTCATCGTCTATACATGTAACTCTTGAAAGTATTGAGCTGTAAAATCACTAGTTTAGCCTTGTACATATAATAGGTACGCAGAATTGTGTAAAGAGCCATAGATGCTAAAAGTTTCTTCACTTTTGACTTTGAACTATAAAGAAAGGACAGGAAGAAGGATACGTGTAGGCGTCTACCATAACTAAACTGATCCAATGAACAGAAAACACACTTGTTTTATAGCATGTCGTACTTTACCAACGGTCTTTAACTGTAATCCTAATTTTTACAGCAGAAATACTATATAGAAGATATAGACACACAAAGCATCTGCTCCCTACTACCACCATGTGTCAGTCTCAAGTCTCAACTTACAAAAAAGTTGTCTTTGTCAATTACAATATAGCAGTGGTAGTACTGTAACGGATGCAGCAAAGGGTGCGATGTCGATGCATATATGAAATATGAATGAGGAGTCAAGACAACTAAATAAAAAATTACAGACATTACTTTTACAGTTGCAAATCTCATCCAAAAAACGTTCAGTGACTGACAAGACAAGTGATGAGACAAATCAGAAATAGACATGAAAAAAGTTGAACTAAAAAAAGAAAATTGGTGTACTCGACCGACCTTTTATTGCAACTACAAAAAAATTAATTGTTCGTTATCCTCTGAGTTCAAGGCATCAAGATTTTTAATCATTATTCAACAAACAAGTTATAATAAAAGCTGCTTCTGAAAAACTGATCTAGAAGCCACGTCGTCTATTGGATAGCTTATTGCATTTCCAAAGATGGGAAACTGCCCAACAGTTAATAATAATAACAAAGTTGCTGCTTCTAGATCTTCAAGTTCATCTTTATCTTCATCCACAGTTACTAGTGTCAAAACAAACAAAACCGAAACCAAAATCGAGCAAACCATAAACCAACTGGTTATTTGCTTAAAAAGAAAAATTCCTCCATTTATGAATTGATTTAATGATTATCATAGAGTTGATACATGAATGTTGAATTGTATGTCTTGTATGTATGTTAATAAAAGTATGTTTTTCTATATACAGGACATTATTAAGAAAGTGTGTGATTATTTATCGTTTGAAGATGTATTGACATGTCGTTTGGTGTGCAAAGATTGGGAAGGTTTTATCAGGCTAGAGTATACTCGATTCGCGGAAGCCACGGTCAAGTTTAGTCCAGCCATTTTTCTAATGAAGAAAGCGGATATTAGCGCTTTCATGCTCGATCGTATTGTTCCTTGGAGAAATGTTCATATGAAGTTTTTCCCCTTTCCTTCCGAGTCTAGTCTTTTTCCATATTGGGAATCCTGTGGAAAGTTTGTCAGAGTCTTACACTTGCGAACCTTGTCGATAGAATGCACTGAATTGATAAGATTTCTCGAAGCTTGTCCTGTTCTTCAGGAAGTCACATTCCAGAACATCGGTTTCAAGCCTCAATTTTCTGAACGATGTGAAGATGCCAAGGAAAAATTACCAGGAAAATATTCATTAAAATACAAGCCAAAGAGATATTCCATATCGATTTTAAAGAAATATTGCAAACCAAACAAATCTTCCAAACCAAACAAATCTTCCAAAACAAAGAAATCTTCCAAAACAAAGAAATCATCCAAAACAAAGAAATCATCCAAATCAGAGATATCATCCCTCAAAATATCATCCATATCAAAAATATCATCCAAATCAAAAAAATCGTCAACTTCTCAAACCACATCAGAATCAGAAAAAGCAGAACCGAAACAAAATAATTTGACTTCTTCGTCGAATTCTACCACCATAAATTCTGATGCCATCAAAAAGACGAAAAAGTCACTAAATATGCGTTCCTCATCGGAATCCAATATCACAATTACGGCGAAAGGATGCAAAGAATCGGAGATATTGCAAGAAAATAAGAATTCGTCTTCATCAAATGACTCAAGTGTGATAACAAATCTTTCAGCCAAAGTTGCGAAATTGATGGCAGAGGATAAATCAACAAGTACAAAAGCATCTGAAAACAAAAATTCTCTAAAGTCCATACCAGAGAAAAAGGAGTCAAAGGTTGAAAAAGTATCTGATTCTAATTCGTCTACTAGCAGCTCGAGCAACGACGAAACATTTAAAACAAAATCGAAAATAAATAAGAAATATCCTGCTTGTAAATGGGGCTCGACAGATATAACATTCTGTCCCCACAAAAAAGGTTTGTCCCGAGAGCTTTATACCGTACAAAAGTCAAACTTAGTCTCTGTAACAATTAAAAATCAAACAATCATCCCGCTTTGTTTATTGGATTATTTGAGTCAAAGATCAAGAGGTTCATTACAAAAATTTGTTTACAAAGATAACATTTACATTGATTCTGCCAGCAGAGACTACATGAAAACGTTCATTACTCCAAATTCCAAATCGGTAGAATCTGAATTAGACATTTTCATGATGCTCAGAGGTAAAGCCTTGAAAAGCTTAACAATAGCTCATACCGAAAGTTTCATACCCTTTGAAAATAAATTGGACAAAATTGAAGAACTTTGTTTGAAGAGCAAAAATTCTCGTCTTTGCTACGATTACCTTGGATTTGACGAAGAAATTAAACTTTTGAAGTTGTGTGAAGGCTATAACATTAGAATCATGAACATCGCTTTTTATAACCCGGAGAAGCTAAAACTGGAAGCAATTCTCGCAGATTACGGCAAAAAGAACATATTAGAAAAACTGAAAGTGGTTTTGACAAAGGGGAGAATTGACCTTCGACCAATGTTACAAAATCTGACTCAACTCAAGGACTTGGAAATTCTAGAGTTGCCCTACTATGAAAATGGCAAACAAAACTTTGGAACTAAACGAGGAATCGATCCTCTGTTTCTAAAGGAATTGCCAAAATCTTTGATGTCTTTCTCAATACAACTTTCCTTTAGGGGCGATGTCTTGAAGGAACTCATTTTTGAAAAGTCTAACAGTTTTGATAATTTAAAACAACTCAAAATCAACTACTGTGATTTCGACGATGAAATGTTTCAAGAAATAGTAAAACACTGCTCGTTTCTTGAGGTTCTCCATGTATGTAATTCAAAAATGCTTTCTGATCCTGGAATCACAGGGCTGCCTAAGGAAACGTGTATTAGACTTAGGAAGCAAATGCGTTTATATCCATCAATTGAAGCAAAACTCTTCACAGAAATATTTTTAGAGGCAGAACTTAGAACAAAAACGGAAGTAGAGGAAGAACTTACAACAAAAGCGAAAGAAATAATTTCCATCAACAACTTGAAAAGTATGAGCCAACCAATTATATTAAAATTTATGCTGGGACCAAAATAAATCTTTATCAATGTTAGCGAATTTTTTGCATATAGATTTAAAGATTTTAAATCTGTCGGGCTGTGCATACGTTTCCGAGGTCTCAATAGCGTGTGGAATTGAATCGGAAAGTCTCAAGGTGTTAATTCTCACTAATTGCAATCAAGTAAGCATAAAAGACTTAGAAAACATTTATAAAAATAATTCCTACATTTTTAACGAAATCCAATTTGAAATTTTTTTAAAGGTGAAAGGTGGTGGTATTAAGTTTGCATTGGAAAAGAATCCTAATATCCAACGTCTGGTTATTAATAATGTAATTATAACCCCTAAACAAATTATTGGCTTAGTAATCTTCAGCAAGAAACTACAAAAAATTCATCTGGAAGAAAAAGTAACATAGTACATTTATAACAATATTTTACACAAAATAGAGATTCTTAAACTGTAAATATTTGTAATTGAAGGATTCATTTTGAAATATTTTGCTCATTATTAAATCAGAAACGAAAGGAATGCCTGGATTGTGTCAAGGTTGCTCGTTACGCTCTTTTGAATAACATTTTGACAAGCAAGCCACCATCTCTGCTTGACATCAGCCAGGAGTATGTCGAATCATGCAAAATTATTCCCAGTCCACTTCCACTTCGTTTCCCTCGAGTTCCCAGGTAGAGTAAAAGTAAAGCTAAATCAGGATTGAGCAGTACAATTAGTAGTAAAGACTCCCTTTTCATATAACTGTTTAGGCTAGTTCATAGTTCCTTATTTAAAATTAGCTAGAAAAAATGAGCTTTTCATCTGAGTGAAATAATATATATCTTAAAAGTGTAATAATTATACCATAACATAATGCTTAAAAAAATTAATGAACTAGTAGTAGTAACTCTTCATATGTGTGAACATGACATATTTTTTGAAAGATTGCAATAAATGTATATTTTATATCTAAAACTTTCTATGATACTATGCTTTTATGAGTAATCTAAATCTATCGAAAATAACAAGTACAAGTTAATACATAGATAGAATGGATGTTTATGCGCGTAGTCTTTATATAATTCAATAGACATTATGTACAGGAGACAAGAATTACTGATAATTTATTAATATTGATATTAATTATTGAGATCAATATTAATATAGTACTTCCTTCAACTGTGTGTCGTATGTCAAGTGGGATATCAAAATCGGGGATTAGATTATATACGGAGAAATACATACCTGTTTTAAACTAGCAAAGCTGTAATACATGAATGTAAACTCCAAAGACTATTAAGACTATACAGTTTGATTTACAATTTTAAAACGAAAATAATTAAGATTGAACGCGTTTGCAAAAATAAACATGCATTAAAACCTTTGGGAGTTGAGTTTTACGGTCGTACTTAATGTACTTGCAAACTTGCAATCATTCAAAGAAGAATGAGACACATTGTGTTGATTTGAATCAAAGCACATAAACTGACAATGAAAAACAATGAATTTTACGATTCAGACAATACAATAATGGGCATAGTAAATGAAAAAAGGCTGACAGTATATAACGATGAAGGAATGCAACAGAAACTTTATGGGTGTAACGGTGCAAATATTTTAACATAGGATTAAATACACATTAATAAATAAAAATGATTCTGCATAGTTCGTTCGTTTCACAAGAGAATTCCTCTTACGAAAAAGTTAGAGTTAAGAATGTAGCATCCTTTTCAGAATTACCTTTCTTGTCATCTTTTCCTTTCGGTGAAAACATAATACATAATTACAACTTGAAAATCCGGAAGGCTCATTTCCTGTCATTTCATTAATAATTGTAGTGAGCAGGATATCTCGAATAACAAACTTTCTGCTCATTCAATTCAATGAGTTGTCGAAGGAAGCCCTCATTCGGAAAGATTGCTCGCTTACTCCTGCATTATTCAAGATAAAAGAAAGTAGAATATAAAGAGTGTAACGAAAATGCGTACATGAAATGCTCTTAGTGGAGTGAGTCAGAGAAATAACCTTAATTTGTATTCATCAGAAATATTGTGTGAAAGTGGATTTGGGAGTTTACCTTACGGTTCTAACGGCATCACTGACAGGCATACCCTTCCTATTCATTAAAAAGGCAATGACAAGTGTGGCAGATCGACTGATACCCTCTCGACAATGAACCAGCACTTTTCCTGTAACGAAAACAAGGGAAATAATATGAATGTGAATGTGGTTGAATGTAATAAGTGGGTTGTTCCAAATCCTTGTGTTTGTGAGCACAGTTGGCTGTGACACTTTCCACCTTAACCTATTTATTGATTAAATGTTTTGTAATCGGGTGAATGGGTGAACCTCGTGGTGTGGCCATCGCATCATCGATGAAACGACACGCTTCCTCGAAGAATGGGGTCAACCTGTAAGCTGCATGGTCGATTGCGGGGATTCCCAAGAAAGCTACCTTGAAATTTCTGGATTTGTAATATAAATCTCCAGTGTGCACATCAAAACACGCCGCATTTAACACATGCGTTATTCCTTGTCGCTTAAGTCGGTCGATATCTGTTGCAGCAATCCTACACATAAAACCAGTCCTTACTCTCACACTGTTGTTCCAATGTTTGATTCTATGTTTTCCATGTTGGTGGAGTTAAAAAATCAAAGATGTTTTTAGAGTTAGAGTCTTACTCTCCTCCGAGATAAATTTTAGGGTAGACTTCATCCGATGGATTCGAAGGTCTTCTCCATCCATCACTCACAATATCCTGCAAATCCTCAACATTTGGAACATAGCGTTTCCTGGCTAAAAACGGAGATGGAAATTTTCTCGTCAAAACAGGAGATGGAAGTTTTCGTCTCAAAGAAGCAGGCGATGGCACTCGGGTCGTCAGCCCACTGGACAAAAGTTGATACGACGACTGTGTACGGTTTAAAGGAAAAAATAATTGAAAAAAATGTAATTGAAAATTCATGTCCTTGTACAAAAAAGTATTCCCTGTAGTTATGTTGCAATTAACTTACATACACTGGCTGCACTCTCCTGCTGATACAATAATTGCTGACGTCCATTTTTCTCTTGAAATTCTTATCTTTTCTTAGAAAGCTTGATTATTTCGTTCGTTTATTTATATACTGTAATATTACGTAAGCAACAATACTTAGAATTTCATATACAGGTTTTACACACACTAGTGCTTTTACGTAAGAAAGTGAAAAGATTAAAGCAATATAATATTATATATAATTATAATTGTGATAATGTATATGAATTTAATTTCACTTGTGAATATATCGTGGGATGAATTAATGATAGGAATGAATGTCTCTATCTTGGCTTGAAGGTAAGAATGAGGATCTCCAAACAAAAGGCGAGAGGTATACACTCCGAATATAAACCAAACAATTTTCATGAAAGGCTTTTGCAGAAATCTACAGAGGAATTTTTCGCATAGATAGGCAATTTTTGTGTCAGTGTATATATATACATAATATACGCGAAAGTCTCCACATATTATACAACACCATACTTCTACTTTGAGAATTGCATACTCACATTTGTAAACTCTGTGTGAGCACAGAGAGCACAAGCACAACATCAACAAATCTCAACTCAAGCTCCACATTGAAATGCATTCTCGTTGTGTACATATATTTCAGAATCTCACATTTGTATTTTAATGTTACACTTCATATAGGTGCAAGGAGAGTATAAAGGCAGACATAGTGATGAGACAGTATCTAAGAAATCTGTTTTGGCCAATCTGTTCCATATCTGAAGAAGACGCAAAGAGAGTCTAAAAATAAAGGTGCACAAACACAACATTCATACATACTTGTGCAATGTTGTAGCAAATCTGATCACGAGCCAGAGAAAGAGTCAAATGCTTTTGATACACTTTTCAGTGCAAAACATGAACGAGTCTAGCATTTACACATAAAAGCATAGAATATCATACAAGAACGAGATAATCATCTCACTCTTTTTCTTTCTCTCGTGTGTATACTTTTAAGCAACAAACTGGATGTAGTACATTACATACTGTACAAGTAAAACTAATAAAATATCTGACATGACTCATCCTTAACAGAGAGTCTTAATGAACCCAGTCTTGTTGTACACTTCCTGTTCTGCCCGACCCGAGAATCTCTCTCCACAAATATAAATGATGTGCTTCTAGATCCCCCGTGAGATAATGCACCTAAAACACTAAAACCCAACAGGGGAACATATAAGTAATGAAACTGATGTACATCTGTATGTAACGTGTACGAAATACGTAAGTCTTTAGTCTTACGAATATAGTAATGACGATAGAGAATAAAAAAATCTCTCAATCTACACTACAGTATAATATATGATACAATGCAACCAGGAATAGTTTTATGTATATAATACAAGGAATGCGAATGAATGTGTTGAATACATGTAATACACAGGACGCAATTGGTGAATATTTCTATGTGCATACTCTCTGACCCTAGCATCATCATCGGATACAGAGAAATCTTTATTATCCCTCTATTTATATATACTTTTATATTCATTTTGGCACAATACATCTTATATGCTGACTTTTAGCGAAAAAAGACGGTTGTTATTGTAATTCTATTTGTTTTACAGAGTCACCTACTATACTACAGTAAATGTATGTATAATATTTCATACGAATGAACATTTCTCTATATTTCATACAGTAACAATTACTTCAATAATCATAATCATAATAATCATACAATAATAAAAAGGTTAGAGCTACCTTTAATCTTTCTTTGCATAGTAACTCCTCGACAGTAAGTTGTAATGTAACAAAGTAATTTTGCATAGTAAGACAAAGGTACAGTTTTGAATTTTAGTTTACACGTAATACACGTAAATAGGTGTGTGTCTATATCTGTCTGTTTTGTGAAGAAACACCCAATGTACTACTAATAATAATACCGTGTGATCAGTTTACACTATAGTGCAGTTTATACATGGGCTGGACTTAGTCTTTAGATAGCCCTACCTCAAAT
>JAQFYB010000551.1:0-50103 GCA_034694085.1 Pogonognathellus longicornis
ATCCAGATTTTTGAGCATGACATTACCTTATTAGCTGGTTTATATTATGCTGTTCCCATAGTTCCAATTACCTTGCACAGTACACTTTCAGCGTGTAAATAAGTATAGCAGTATAAATGCATGGTATTACTACTGCTGTAATTTGTGTGAACAGCGACGTAGTTTTAATGTGTACTGGGAGATAGTAGTATTGTGAATCTTTGTACGTATTGGATGTGATGTTATGTAGTACCTATGCATAATGTATAGTGTGTAGATGTAGTAATTCAAATTGAGAATTCAATGGGGGGAGGAAAGTAAAGTAAGTTAGTTAGTACTGTCTAAGCGACTTTGCGTCTGAAACAAAGAGTTTTCGTTGTGGTTGAGTTGGCAGGAGGGATTCTATACACACACACATTCATTCCTATTCGAAACCTTCCAGTCTACTTTCCTAATGTGCTAAAGGAAAGTGTTTTCACTACGACCTCAGTTTAACATTTACGTCATCAAGTCCCCGAATTCTGTTCACAGACCCGTATACTAAAGAAACACTAATGAATATAGTTGCTGATGTCATTCCTTCCTTTTCACCAAATATAATGTAATAATGTACAATAGGTATATATGCCTCCACACGAATATCATTACAGTGTTATACACACTTACTACATACTGTACAATGTATAAACCTATGTAAGCATAACTTTCTCTTGCTTCCTCTCTCACTCACTAAATGACAATAAATATTGTAGCTTCTGTATTTTGAGTGGAATATTAGAACAACTGTGTTAAAATTACGGAGCCGCTGTGTGTTATATGGAAGTTCACTTCCCTCAAGGATCTGTCTGTGTGAGTTGTTTCTGTGTTCAAGGTATTCCCAGTTGTCCTTTACTTTGGATGGGCTTATGTAGTATACTTGTTTTATATACGTACAAAGGAAGAGCATGTTGTTAGAAGCTTATTCTCATTTGACAGGTCGAAGTTGGCGTCAATAAATCTTACTCTGGTCTCGGCACAACACCCATAAATGTCAGTCTACTCCAAATAATAAATTCTCTGTTTTCTCTCAGTTTAGGCTTCAACAGATTTTTACAACAAAGTTTCAGATTTTGTTCATATTTACCTTTGTAGGTCCTACTCTCAAACTGTCCTTCTACCAATAAACAACTAATATTCGAAAGGATAAACATAGGTTAGATATTGGCAACCTTTAAATAAATATCATTAGAATAACGAGGATGCTAAAGTATTTCTAGTAGTATTAAATGCATACTACATTTTCGAGAAAGTTGACATTGTAGGGTTGAGGTTATCAGAGATATTACAGAGGACTCACTCACTCACATCGTTTCGCTTCACTGAGAGAAATTAAATTTATTCAAGGTTTACTGCACTAAGCTTCATGGCAGAAAACGGAATTTACATTAAGGCGGAAGCAGAAATTCTTTCTCCTTGAATTTAGTAAAATTCTTAAAGATTTTTGTAGAAAATATGGCTTAGTGAGATTACCTATGCCTACCCGGCAGATTTGTTTGAAATTGAACTGTCCTGTCAAGTTGTTCAAGAATGTGAATATGCAAATGAAAAGGTTGTACGTTTCTCAAAAGCGCTTTATGTACGTTGGGCTTATGAAACTCGTGAGAGGAGGTAGGCCATAAGCAAAGTGCTTGTGTCTAGGTATTTTTAGTATTTTTAGACTTCAGACGGCCACCATGCTACTAAGAGATTTGTAAAGAGTAAAGATTGCGTTTCAGCTAATCAAAAATGCATGGGAGACCAGTCTGAATAGAATACGGAATTCCCAACGGGATTTTTCAACATGCAATGCTCGGTATTATACCGTCAGCTTTGGAAATCTAATACTCCTGTAATACTTCAGTATGTAGTGTAGTAGTATTTCTCAGTTGGAACGTATTTGAAATGTGACCATGTGGCTGTCGGCCAAGTAAAAACTGCCTTTGCCTAAACTCGACTTTCTTTTACTAACATTATTCTAATTTCAAAGTAACTTACAT
Source organism: Pogonognathellus longicornis (assembly GCA_034694085.1). Classification (NCBI taxonomy): domain Eukaryota; kingdom Metazoa; phylum Arthropoda; class Collembola; order Entomobryomorpha; family Tomoceridae; genus Pogonognathellus; species Pogonognathellus longicornis. The sequence continues at coordinate 1,995 of JAQFYB010000551.1, forward strand.
GAATATTGCTTATATTCTTATTTCGTCTATAACAAAGAGCGTAGCATGACGATAATAATATGGCTGAAATTTGTTTAGACATTTTTTGAAGTCATAATTTACAACTGAATGCCGAATTCATTACTAGATTCTGATTCTAGTAATGTTGGCTAAGAATTCCAGCGGAACAACTGCGGTGAAAGTAATAAGAAATTCTTTAATGCACTAAAATAAAAGCAAAGGGGTACTATGGTTGCTGCATAAAGTACTGAAGAGAAAAAGGCTCTTTGGAAGAATCTAAAGCATAATAAAGGAGAAATGTTTTCCGTCTTGCATTGCATTGCTTGAGGACATCGGAGAATTATTCTCCTATGCTTTTTCTTAGATAGGCTACTACTGCACTACAGGTAGAGAATATAAAGCGGAGAAATTTTAATGTCATGTGAAAAGTCATGCATTATTCAAACGCGTCAAGCCTCACCTCACAGATATTACATACATGTACATTCTTTCAAACGATGCAGCATAAATAAAAATCGTATCATGTCTTTATCAGACTTATAAGTTTTGATCCCATTACATATACAATATATACGTGTTTCATATTGCTTGCCTAATGCATTTTCGAAATTCACTTTGTATGAATAATTTGATTAGAACTCAGAACAGACACCTAGTACATACTTACAACGTCACATTCAAAACTTTGATGCATAATCTGTGTTAATTTCTAACGTACCAAAAAGCAACAATTTGTTAGAAAGTCCTTTCAAACTTTCTGACTTTGAAACTTTCAACTATAATTAATCGAACTTCCATACTATTTCACCTTATGGAAACTTCAAACACTTGTCTCTGACAATTATCTCATTTCCATTATCACCTGCTAATAGAAATTAAATTCCCACTTAATCTCTATGCCTAGATACAAACACTGTAAAGACCAGTACCTACATAGTATGTAGGCATTAGGTATGCACAACAGTACATCGAATTTAGAACCGCTTTGTTAATTCCCAGTCAAATATATGTCTAATTACAATAAATCACAGACAACCAACCACGAAGGCCGCAATATAGATCCGTTGGTTGTTGGTTGGCAGAAATAGACCTTTGGAACTCTAGAAGTACAGAGACAAATTATCATGCAGGATGTATAAGTACTAATAGAATAGGAATTGCCAAATAAACATCATTTACCTCAAAGTAGTATCTGTATATAGTAAATAGAATTATTTTGTAATGTATTTGCCAGAACTGGTTATTTGCTTCGATATCGTTTTCTGCACGCATGGACTATACATAGTCGTACTACAACATTTATTTGCATAGAGGAAATGGATGGCCCTTACTCACTAGATTTAATTATAATAGATGCAATAAGATAATGGATTTCGAATAATTTGATAGAGCAAATCTCCAAATCCTACCACTCAGAAACCAATTAATCATTAGATCATAAAGCCTCCATTGTAAAATGCCCAAAGAATTTAGTGCGTCCATGGAGAGAATTCTACAGACAGCAACGGGTTGGATTTGGATTATACTTTATAATATATCAGTCAACCGTCAACGTAATTCTTCTTCGTAACCCTTCTACGAAAAGTGGAATCTAATTCGTCAATAAGTTAGCTGCGAGTGGGGCTTGTGGAAGAGTTACACAATATTCCTCGCTTCTGTTTGCTTTCCAGTAAAGTAGACGCAAATAGATTTCACTGTAAAGCACAAATAGACAGACAGACAATCTAAGTGCTTGGTAACTGCAGTGTAACTTTGCCTTTCACGCAAAACGGTCCTGGAAACAATTCCAGCAAAATATCCTTTTACAACAACTCTGCAAATACTAAAACATCCCCGCCTTCCCACAGTATTCATTCGTTTTTCTTATCTATATGACTTTTGTTTGTCTTACAACTACGGATAACCTTATTTCAGACAGATACGAATAGCTTGCCATTAGTATTACTCTTAATATCCTTTCAGACTTACTGTTGGGGATATTCCAACAACATTAAATAACCATCTAATATTCCAATGCACACTTCCGTTGCAAAAACTCGCATTATCATACGAATTGGATTCAAATCGAAAAACTTACAACCGGCAATGCTTGCCCTATTATAAATGTTGCAACTTGCATAATAATATCACATTAGTAACTTTAACATTTAACATTATACTGTACGGGTTTTTTTCATTTTTACAACCTATTCGCAATATTATTGTGAAAATAATAATCATTTTTCACTATGCACAACCAGCTTTCATATAAAGCCAAAACTGAATGTATATTTTATTAAGCACATATCTATGCAAACGCTACATACACAAATACCAACTTAGGTATATGCCTGAATCAAAAACAGTAGTATCTAGTATTTGGTGTAGTACTTATTACATGTTAGAACTATTTATAAATGTGCAGTCTAACGTATAACGTGACATTATGATAGAAAATGTTAGGATTTAGGTAAAACGTATCTAGAGTTACATGGAGTTGATGCAAGAGCAAGCCGAGATTAAAACACGATCAATCTACTCGATCAATTGGATTTCTTTCACTCACACACGACATACAAACCATACAATACCTCTACATTATACATGCCCGAATAAACTTGTGTCCTAATGGTTCATTTCCGAAGTATATTTAATTCACCTGCTCTCAATGTTTTCGTCATATTCTGTCATTAGATATAAATAGGTAAATATAGGTACAGTATTCGCTTAATCCTTTTTGGCATTATTGTAGTTACTGGAGTGTAATGCTCATGGTCGTATAGTGGTACTGGTTCTTTCTCTTCTCAATTCTATTATTAATACGCTCGTACTCAAATCATGCACCGCTGCAGCAGCGAAATCTACTTTTAATTAAACGCTGCCACTCTACGCCCATGCTTGACGCTTTTCTACTCCACACATACTGTGCAAATAGAAACAAGCGTAATAGTAAACTTACAAGCGGGCAATGCGTAATGGTAATAACTATTACATTACAGTCTTTATCCATTTGGTATTTTGGTATGTGTACATAAACCAAAGCTAAAGGTCATTGGATTACTCTTTCAATTACTCAATGCTTTTGGCCTTTGCTTATGTACACTACACGTTATACAGTTATACCAATAGAAAATTTCATATTCATTCATAGGTACTAAGTACACAACAGTATAAATTATTATTGCCGTACCTAGTTCAAATTACAGGTGCTAAACATACCTAATACCTACACCTACCTATATAGTACCTACCACCAGAGCCCATTAAACAGAGATATTCTGTTTAAGAGGCTCTGCTACTACCTACCTATCATATTATAGGCATTTCTATGTGATTCGTGAGACTTTCGTTTTTGTTTTATTCAGGCAGTTTTCTTTTAATACTAAGCACTCGATAGATTAAGTCCCATGCTCTTCATTGAGAATGGATAGGTAAATTGAAAAGAATTGGATTGTGTTGGAGGAAACAATTTATTCTTTTCTGACCAAATCGATTGTAACATTTGTAGTAGCGTCAGTCAATCCAGTATACACATGGAATAGATAGGTCGACAGACTTGCTGAATATTTCACACTCGCACTTTGGGAATATTGACATGTAGATCTAAATATAACTAACTACACACACGGAGGAAATTAGATTGGTTGTTGTGTATGCTGCTTTCTCTTGCTTTTAGGCTTATGGATATAATGTACCCTTGAGTTTCTGAGCACTGCCATCCAACAAGCATGCACGTATACATTTCTGTGACACGACGCCACATTATTGTCACGGCCAGAGTGAGTGAGAACACTTGTGACCGGGTGAAACAAATAGCATTGAAATTGGATAAAAGCCTGGTTGAATAAATTCAAAGGTACCTATATAGAATGTGTGTGAACTGGAGAACGAACAGCTATATTATTTATTATACTCCACTTCTCTATATCACTTACCATGAAAACTTTTATCTTTTATGGATGGAATCTGGATGTGAGTATGTAAGAAAGTTTTTCCTGTACAGTTCATTGGAATTGGAAATTCGGTTACCTTTCCTTTCAGTTCTTCACTCAAAATAATGACTCCTCAAATCTTATTTTCCGTTAACATCATCTTGCTCCGCAGGCACATGACAGTACAAAAATAATGTTCGCGATCCAAAAATGAAATATACCGGTCGGTTGGCCCGCTAGGTACCTTTCGCTTTTGTTGATGTGTTTTGTTCCTAATGTGTATATTATGTTATGTCTGTGTATGTATAATGCATTTTTGTTTTACCCGTTAAACTCACTAAACAAAATTGACTGCGCAGTTTGTTCTACAAGTTATGTTATGACAAGTGGAGCGAATACGACCACACGGCCACACATGTATCTGAAATGAAATTGAAAAAAGAAATACCAGGAAGCACTCAATGCCTCGAATGTATAATGTACTTATTCGCTGATGTATCCTATCATGACTATATTCTGTATAAACTATGAAGTATACCCGACATGAATAAAGAAAACTTAATGAAAAGAACAACATTCGAGAACTATATGTGTTTATATACATCGTATGTACATTTTAGAAATATCGCCTCATATACAATGGCGATAGACCCGTTTACTTCATGTACATGTTCCTATTAACGATTATGCTCGTACCTTGTATCTAAGTTACGTACCTAATTGTATACATTTTTCATACTAAGAAATAAGCAATTGGTCAGTAAAACAAAGTAAGTGACCTTTCTACGAGATAGAAACTGAAACAAACGAAAAAGCAAGGCCCCCTAGTTTACAGCCTTGCTTCGGGTCGTTTCAGAATATTTTTTTACGTAGTCCTTGCATTTGCATTTGACCAACAACCAAGTTGAGCTGTCTTTGTGTGTGTGATGATGTCGTTATCGGCCACGTAAAGCTAAAATTGTGCAACCATGTCCCCCTTTCTGGAGGATAACGAGATTGTCACTACTTCTGCAAGGTATGATGACATACATGTATATGATCCTCTGGATTGCAATGCTTTTGTATTGTTACACAGATAAAGACTGTTCATGCAAATGGTTATAATTGACACATTAGTAAAAACGAACTTTGATTATATATAGAACCATACTGTATTGATGGCATAATGGCAATCGGGAATAAGCCTAGGATGTCCACAAAATAAATCAAAAATTCCCAAGTCCCCAAAAAAAATTGTTTATATTTACAAAACAAAAAGAATGTTTCAAACTTATTCTTATTTTGACACCCTGCCTGGACACCTGTAATTATAGTTATACTTGTTAATTCTAAGATCAATGAAAAATGATAATAGGGCTGAAACTAATGTAATGACTATGGAGAGGTCTTTGATGCAAAAATGCAAAATGTTTTTTACCAATTAAAATATGTGTACAATGCAATTACATTTAAATACATACAATAGAAAGTTAGACCGTAGATACAGACATAGTTATGAATAGGCTAAAGTGGGGCGGTTGCAGATAATATGTATCCTCATGGAGTATCTGAAAAAATCAATTTCTTTTGAAGATGGAAAGGAGGGTTTTATAGCTAATATAATAGACGGGAAAACAATGGAAAGTGTTAAACGTCTCAATCGGAAGAGCCTTTTTAGAGAAACACTTTGGGCAACTAAGCAAGTTGGTTGTATTTGATCGAGTTGTTGAGGAGAGTGGTTGTGTGGTGATGGAAATGAAAGCGAAGTTGGAAACAGACCGACCGCTGTCTCAACACAGTTTGGTTCGGTCTTTTTAGGGCTTAGGAGGGATAAAGTTTTTACACCGACGACCAGACCACTGCTCGAAAAAGGTAAAGCAAACGGGGAAGTGTGAACAGTTGCAAAGGCTCTTAGAAAATTATAGTCCATCCATCCCTCCGTTGGATTGGATTAGACGTATTTCAGAACTTAGAAGGCTTTCCTCCTCCTGTCTAATGTTTCGTATTTAGTGCTGTATGAATATCCGGCACAAACATTGCAAAAAGTTCATTCACTCTCTCTCTCTCTTCCTTTCGATTTCCCGACCACTACGTGAGAAACACAAACACATACATAAGGTACAAACGAATGATAGCCTGAAACTCTTTTCATTACTACCATATTACAACACTCATTGATAAGGTTTTTATCTTTCTACTACCACCTACATAGCTATGTAGGTACATATAATAGAACACTAATAAATATAAAGGCGCACATTTATTGGTTACTGCTGAATTGCAATATCTTCAAGGATTATATGTCTGTACATAGTTATCGCATTCTTGAAATAAGATCCGCTAAAGAGAGAAAGGAACACATCAAAGTGAATTGACGGTGCCTGGAGAAAGTAACAAGACTTGTTTTTTCTCACCATATGTCTTTGTGAAACTTTCATTTCTTAAGAGCCATGTAAAAATGTAAGCTAGGCAGTAATGGTAAGTAGTCTCTTTCTCTGTAAAAGAAGAATCGAACACAATTTCCTTTAAAACGTGGCTGGTTGGAGGACAACCTTTATTTCCAATATACCTAAACTCCATGTAATTTCAACGTAAGTAAAGTACAAACCTATCTTTCCCTTATCCCACCACGTTGGATCAATTGCTATTGACGTGATGAATTTTTATAGAATCGTCTACTTGTAAATTTTATAGGCTCTTTCTCCATGCACTCAACTACATGTGTAATATGTAGTAAGAAGACACATAATATACTTAACACTCAAAGTGTTTCATGTACGTACATTGTATACTTGTACGCTACAATGTCTGCATGTGACAACATTCCACTTATAACGTGCTACATGTCGTGTCGTATGTGTGTGCTACATGGATGCAAAAAATACTATGTAGAAGTTGTGTAGTTGGTTTGGTACTTGGTAGCAGAGATATTAAATTTTTGGCCGTAACTTTATCCTATGTCAAGACTAATGATTAAAGACTAATACAAAGACATGAAAGTTGTAGACGAGGCAAACCTGTTACAGAGACGCAGACAGACGGGATGGAAAGAAATCCTCGTGTTGCGTATGTATACATAGTACTTTACTTACGTAGGCAACTAGTATTCCCACTCCTCCCTCGAGGCAAAAAATGTATTAGCTACTACAGAAGGTGGCTTATTTATGCTTTCTTTTACAAGTACTAAAATACATGTGAAAACTAAAGTACTCGAGCAGCATACATAACTTATTCTCGCCAATGTACAGATACATACACTCTAGAAATAAATTTTGCTACTACACTATCAGTACATAGCTAGCAAAGCAAAATAAGTACGTATTTACTTTGCTTATTTACAGTAGTAGAGTCTTAAATTGATTGATATCATTGGGTAAGCGTGGTTCAGCAGCTTTATTTTCACATCTAAAAATAAAAAACAAATCTCTCTCTGCTGTCTAGTGCTATTAGTAACTCCTACTTAATTAAAGAGAAAGAGTCATGTTTGCACACAACCTCGGCTGGATGTAATATTAACGCTTGGTTTCACACTGTGACACAGCAAACACTTTCCCTATGACGATCATGCTCTTCGTGTATGTAAATAATGAAATGTGAACCGTAGTTTGTGGTGTCGTTATAGAAGTTATAACTTGATGCAAACTTCTACATCAAGTTAAGAGATCAAACTACTAGTAGCTATTTTGGTCGGAAATTACGATCTCCCTTACTTAATTACGCATCTCCACACCACACTCCCACTACTGTACAGCCCACACCGTCTAAGTAACGATTAACGAATGATAAAATGGAACTAAAGGTTACTTCCGAGAATCAATCTCTCAAAACTAAAAGAAAAAAGAGCCAAGATGTCACATTAGGCGGAAAAAAACAGAAATTAGGTTGACTTATTGTGAGACAGGCCCGACTTATGAAAAGCTTTATCTGCTTAGTTGTTCCTCCGTTTCTATCTCCCTCATAGTATTTATATACACAACAACAACTCTCACAAGTAGAAAAACAGCGGGATTGCAATAACAAAAGAGACAAATATATACTATACATACATCATGAATACAACTACCACTATTAATGCTATAAACAAACAAACGTATAGTGAAAATAGACTAGACATGCAAGTTTCATTGGACACACACCAACATTGGAATACAACAATACGTGTACGTACTACGATATAAAATATGTGCCATTGTAGTAGAAATACCTAATATATGTAAGTAGTAGCAGATTGTATGAAAATACTAGTATAAAGCGGAAATACAAAACCCACACAGAGAAAGTAAAGGCAAAGGGGAAAATCCGTAGAAGAACACACGAATTGTACCTAAAGATATATCTTCTCCAGTAGTTCGTATACAGAGTGAGAGAGAGAGTGTAGAATTAGGGAAGGGAGTGGAACACTACTGCACTACATACATGTAGACTAGAAAATCAATTTTCCCCAAAGAGTATATGTGCGCCGCAAAGATTGCAGTTTCTGTCCCTCGGACAAAATATCACACGTTCACCAAAGAAGATTTCATCTAGTAACTTTACTATTCAGTCAGCCAGACGAGGACCAGACCAAGCAAAGCTTATAGTCGAAACTTAGCAAGAAGTGGGTCTTTTCTCTCTTGCTCTGTTTGCCTTGGCTTGGCTCTTGGCTTGCATTGCTCTCGTGTTTTCCTTCCTTCAACTTTCAACTAAAATTCGACTACTCAACTTGACTCTCCAACTTGACAAAATGAAACTTCGCTCTTTTGCTCTGTGTTGTGGATGCAGACGAGAAAGAGAGTCAAGCAAACTAAAGTAAGTAAAGCAAGCGTTGTTGGAGAAACAAACCTACCAACTACTAAAACACATACTACAGCACCTCTGCTTCTTCTTCTGTGTCTGAACAAAGTCAGATCTTCTTGGATCCTATATTTGTATGTATATACATACATAATATACACATACCTACGCTTAACCTATTCTATACTGCATAAAACATCTCATCTCCCTGTGTAGTGTACTTACTCCTAGTATTTCAACAGAACTTGTTTGAAAATGAACTGAGAACTATACTGACTACAAATAGTACGATACCTATATACTTACTAGTCAGCTAAAATTCAAAAGTAAAATAGAGAGAGAGATCTGTTGGAGAACACAAAGTTTCGTTAGAACAGAAAAGCGTTGCAGAACATTACTTATACTTACTTACTTACTACTAACACCAAATACACCAACAAAATCGATAGCCAAAAATGTCAAAGACAGACAATCTGAACTGTTACGTATTTATATCCGTGCGGTAGCACAGGGCAAACTATTTGGGTATATACATCACAACTAATGTCACAAACTTAACTAGGGCTTAGCACAAACTAGAGACACACAAAACTCAGTGATGATGCAATGTTCTCAAACTATTCTCCTTCGCAAGTCAACAATAAAGAAAAGTCTTTTGTGTATATTATGTAGGAGGGAAGAGAACGTGGGAGATAATAAAGTAGGTTGCTTGCTTGGCTGTAAGAAGATGGTATTTAGAAATCCGTAGAAAGAAGAATACGGGGAATGCTTATTATTAAAGAAGAGCTTATTGGAGGATAGAAAGTGGATGCTACTATATAGAGAAAGCCGTATTAACTTTTTAGCAGCGACTTGTGACAAATCCATTCTTGGAATAAGGGGAAAAAACTTCGTGCTCAATAGTTTTGCATTTGTGACATTTGAACTTTGGAATTTGGATGGCGGATTGAAAGAGGAAAAGGGAAGGCAATCAAAATCAGCTTTATTATGTTATTAAGTAGCATGAAGCATTCAGATGCATTCTCTCTTTAGTATTTCACTTCATTATGACTGCAACATAAGTCATAAGTAGATAAACCTACACCGCTCTTCTGTTAGTAGAATAGAAACCTATTTTATTCTTGGAAGATTGAGTGCAGGGAAAGATAATGAGAAATTGATGGCATCAAATGAGTTCTAATAAAAAGCAACCTTTAATCTCATGAAGAATGAAACCAAGCCATTATCATTAAGTCATGTTTCCACAGCTCCACTCAGTCAATCTATATGAATAATACACACTGAACGTGAGTTGGAAGATCAAAATCCTATCATAAACTGCACAGGAACAACTCAAATATGAAATTTTAAACAATCAACACGTTTGCCGTCTGTCTTAATGCTTATTGTAAGAGACATGCTTTGTAGCAACTGGTTTCATTACATAAATACTTCTTCCAACTTCTCTAAGGTAGATAATGGCTTGAAAGATTGTTTTTATGGATGCTATGATTAAACTACTTAACCGGACACAACAAGAAGGATTTTGCAATAACTAACTATTTCATGAACCCAACTTGATATTTCTCTTTCATCCATTCCTTTGAAGTAGCTACCGGGCATTTATAATTCAAGTCCTTGCAAGGTAGCTTTTCTGCTTTAATATACAGCAGCAGCATTCACATGATACAGTCAGTTCCTCGAGACCTATAGTTTCCATAACTCGAAACTTGCACTTGACATACACATTTTTCAAATTCAGAAATAAATTAATATGTGTAATATTGCTTGGATTTTATAAACGCATTGTACACTGGGAATACTCTATATAGGTAGGCATATTTATGCTAACTCCTGCACGTATACAGTATGTACAGTAATAAAGATTATGTACACCTAATTAAACTGGTTCACTAATGAAATTAGGTAAATGTTACATTGTTACGTAATAATATGAAATTCGTTTGTAAATAAATGAAGAAGGAAGAAGGAAATGAATGTGTATTTTGCCCTTTTTAAACGCTGTGGTGATATCATTGCAAACTGGAACGCAAAGGAGACTGTTTACGTAGTTTAGCATTTAGTTTAAAAGTTTATGTGACAGTGTTGAATACAATATTGTGTCGTAATACGTTAAATTCAGTTTGTCAATGTATTTTTGCAGTGGTACATATACGAGAAAGGAATATGAGACAAAATTACACACAAGGGATTAATATTTCCTTGGCAAATTGCTTTACTTTGAATTGGGTTGAGACTCTTGACAGACAAGACGACAGAAATTGTGTATGTACAATGGAACACACACGGAACATGGACTTGTTTTAGCTGGGCGAGCTTTGTGCAATGCAACGCAGGACATAACTTTTTAATGCTTCAGGTTGTCTGACTTGTGTAGAACTACCAGTAGGACAGCGGCAAAAAGATGAAATGGGAAACAGATACAAGCCTAGAAAAACTGTGTTCTACATTATACAAGAAAGTTGCGAATAGGAAAATGAAGCTAATACGTAAAGAGCTATAGAGCAGGAGTTTCCGCTTTCATTTCCTAAGCAGAATGTTCTGCTGCTGAAGCTGCTGGCTGGACTGCTGGAAACGAGACAGTCACCACCAACAGAAGTTTCCTCATATGTATGTAATATACACAGAGTTTTCTAGTACATACGTGAGTACGATGCATAATATGAGCACAAAACATGGAAAACGAAAGGGCAAGCCGATATCTTCCATATACATTGCTATTCCAATCCAATCCAATGGTGTTTTGTATGTGCGAGGACGTACATAGGACGAAAATGAAATGGAACTCGGGGGAATGACAGAGTTAAAAACAAAGCGCTATATAACGCTGAAATATTTATGATCCTTTCACGGCTCTTCTTCTGTCGGAGACCAAAAACGGTTTGCTTATAACAACTATGCCTATGTAGATGTATTCTTCTATAAAATAAAGCTGCGCTAACAATGTCATCCGACAAAAGTAGAAGTTCATAGAAAGACTACACACATAGTCCAGTTTCATATTCTATTCGGCTAGAGAGATACAAGTATAATGTAGTAACGTTGCACAAGGAAGACTTTAGGCTTTTCGCTTTATTTGCGAAACGCTTTTGTCTTTTTGCAAGTTTTTGTTATAGAGCATCACAATGGCAAATTTTCGAGGCTTGTGATTAGTAATTTGCTTTTCTGTGTAAGTAGTTGTAAACTCCTATAGCTGGTACTTAGCGAGAGTAGCTGCAACTGAAGCCATGCGTTCTTTCCCATAAGCATTTAGGTTAATGAATACGATTATAGTCTAGTTTTTGATTTCAGAATTTATGGGACTGAAATTAGCGCATTAATATTATCCCAAGTGAAGTGGTGGGTGCACAATGGAAATGGCAACTTACTTGATACGAGTGCTTCCTCCTTCTATTTTATTTTTGTGTGTCCCATTTCCAACCGGTTTCCCTTCTTTCCCTTGGCGGAATTCTCTTTGAAACTCTTGAATTAATGTGAGTTTGCCTTTTGGTGGAATGACTGGAGTTTCAGCAGGGGCTACTCGGTTGTCCTTCTTGGCTATAGCCATGGCCAGAGTTGAGCGAGGCTGAGGACTTCTTGATGGAGATGGAGATGAAGTCCGTAGGGGTTTGTAGCCCATTTTACTATAACTACTGCTGTAGGATTTTTTCTTGAGCGAGGCTGCCGAAAGACTGGAAGCACATGTTTTATACGAGGATGCGGAGCTGCATGAACTTGCTGATGAAACGCCTGTTCAAATTCGGGATACAATTTCAAACTTATTTCAGGATTAGTATATTATAGAGTTATGAAGAAAAATTGCTGTACAAAGTAGATATAACATAAGGATGTATAGGTAATTTGTAGAGGGAGAATTATGATAAAAAGAAAGTACTAATACTACTATACTTCTACTTTTGAATCTATTTCCATGCTACGTACCCGAGGCAGCGGAAGTGTTGGAAGTAACTGAGTACAAAGAGGCAGACTGTGGAACATGATACCATTGATGACCTATTGTGTATTGGGAAGCGGAAGAGGACATCGGAGGAACCGATCCATTTGAGTGTTTCAGTCGTAAAATTTTGGCCCGGCATATGACACAGCGTAAAGGCAATAATCGCTGAGCTACTGCCATTTGAATTGTCTTGACGAAACATTTCCGACATACTACTCGGTGACCACAGGGATATGTCTGCATTGTTGCTTTTGCATTGACACACACGACACACTGCAATAAAAGTCACTTTATTGTGCTTTGTGGTTTATAAGAGTCTACGTAATTTTAAGATAAACCACTCAGGATTAAGTGCAGTCGTTCTGAGGCAGAGTACAAGCAACAACTTCTTTAATGTGCACTAAGGACATTCTCATAAAAAAGGAAGCGAAATAAAAGAAAAATAACTTTTGAAATTGTATCAGTAAATGTGCTTTTTCATACCTCTTCATCCTGATTGGCAGCAATCTCCGGTTCATGCTCATCCAACTTTGTTAGCAATTTGTCCTGAATTGAATGAATGCAACACATGAACTCATATCTATATAAATTCTCATGAGATCCAATCAGACTCAGAGTAGTCAAAATAATTAGTTGAGATCAGAAATAGTAACACCATCAACCATGGTACTATATTACTTCTATCACACAGAACATTACATATACAACAACCCTAATAGCATGGGTCCGTCAAAATGGTAATCAAAATCTAATTTTGTCGTAAATATAAGCTTTCACCTCGCGGGAGTCACAATTATTAATTATTTTTGTACAATGCTCTTAACATGATTGGTGCTTGATAGAAACCTTTTATCGTGTCACAAGGATATTTCAACCTCATGTCCTACATGCAATTAAATGTAAGTATCTGTCTAGATGATTTATAAAATTGCATCCCTTAATTTCTACACACAGTCTGCACTAATTCGCATTCAGCACATACAATTGTGTTTTGTTCATAAATGTGTTCATATGTATATTCTTAATAAGTTTACATAATATTTTACCTATATAACTTTTCCATGCTTTCACCCGCTTTCACCGGATGTGAAACAAAATAAGTAACAAATCGAAATTCAGATTGAATTTCACACAAATAAATGTTGATACCTCTACACAACCGAGTGAGTAGTATATTTATTCGAATTGTGCATGCCAATTATCAACATTACATTTTTTTATTGAAAAATATCAACATGTTCTAATGAATCAATGATACAAGAGGTACCCCCCAAACTTACAACTTTTATAATTGATCGTGTGAATAAAAATTATCCCAATATTTGAAAAATCTATTTTGCTCCATTTAATTTGCTTAATTTCTCAACTGTTTTTTGTAACTGAATTAACCCACTTGATTCGTCAATCCGTTTAATGGTTTAATAATGCCCCAGGTGAGCTTTCTTTTGAGACTACCATAATTGATTGTTTCATTTTCGTACACAGATTTTTGTACTCTAATAATAATGCATTAGAATATTGACAAGGAGGAGACCACCAAAATCTTAAGTAGTTAAGTAGTATTTTATCGTGTAGAGAAGGAAGGATATTAGAGAAATAAATTTAGCTTACTAGCGTTAGTGCATAGTTTTACTACATGTGCTTTCCGGGTATTCCTATCTAACAGTATGTAAGTGTGTAGTTTATAAACATTGACTGCAGTCACGCAACGCTAATGCTATCGGTGTGCTCGCTCTACCTTCGTCTCCCGTCAATTTCCCTACCATATTTCTTTCTTTCTTTGTTGTGGTTGAAAAAATCTCATGAGAACTTTACTAATGCAACGGAATTGCACGCAGAGTAATGACACAAATAGAATCATATAACTAACTATATTACTATAGGCTAAACCAAACCATTTCAACATTTTAGACATTGGGACTTTACGTACCTAATCATGTGCAACACTGTTCCACTATAAGAAATGAAGAAAAATGTGGGAAGGTAGTGCAGTTATTTTTTGTGGAAATAATGATAGTATTTTTTACTCGTACTATGAATATAAAGCTGTTGCTATACAGTATACAAATGTTCCGTCAAAATCGTCTCATATTTCAAATCAATGCCACATTGCAAGTCACCATAGACTATAGACTGCAACCTTATCTATAGACACAACCATTCACATTCAATCTATTGAAATGGAAAAAGTCAAGGGAAAGGCGGATTTCTCCAGGTCCAGATAATACAAATACTAATGTGTTGTTGGTAAACATAATACGAGCTAGGTATATAGAAAAGGGGAATTTATGCGTTCTAGTTCTACTACTTAGTAGTGCTATAGGTATTATTGTTTACTTTGCAGTGTTTTATAGATAGAGACATTCATTGACACCTGCTGGGTTGATGGATAGCACTTTTCGTTCGTAATGGGCTCCATGACCTTTCAGAAACTTTTCTTTTTTCTTTCACTTGTCATTTGTTGTTAAGCGAAGTAAAGCACATCCGATCAACTTTATACATTGGACATTACACTGTCCAGTTTAATGGTATCATCTAGGTATGTACTACACGAAAAGTTCCAAGCTCAACATGTCACCTCATTTCTTTCTATTATACACAAGCAAAGTGCTGTACTAGAGTCTGTACCCACATTAACTTGGATCGAAATTTCGATTTGTGAATGACTGCTTTCTATCTGTTAGTCCTTCCCTGTTCACAGAGAACATTTACTTTTTTTACAAATCATTTTATTACATTTATTTATTTTGCAAAAATTCGTAAATTACCTATGTATGTTTTGTTTCCATTTTATATTACTTTCTTAAAGTCCTTAATAATCAGTGCAATAGAAATAGGTTGACTTTCGTTCTGGTAACTTGGTTAAGGTAGTCACTAACTGTAAATTCGGGAGTACTTATTCTTAGTAAAATTTATTATGAATTATCAAGTAAGAATATTGTATGAGAAATTAGAACAAAGATGAAAATCTCTAAATATGTTTACGTAATGGAAATCTTAAGCGTTCTTACAATTAAGGTATCTAGACTAAAAATAGTTTGGTGTTACACACTTAAAATAATCTAATGTAAAAATGTACTACAGATACAGTAGAAATGTCTTATTTGTTACTTTACATCTACTAAGTATAAAATGTAAGATCAAAATAGGAGTGGCATTTTCGACGAAGTTATGATACTACTTGATATCTCCCAAAATCATAATTTCTAGTAAATAATTCTAAATCGCAAAATGTTATAGGACCCAATATCAAGTAAAGGTATATTTGATATACAGTACATATGATCCAGTATATAGATACATATGAACTACTACACACATGTTCCAAGTAACGTATAATAAGACTGCCAAAAAATATGGCACTTTCTACTGCTTGGTTTCGACTAAAGTTTTACTGCATTTGAGGGATTCAGTTTCAACAGTGTCGGTATCGATCTAGTCATTATACTTACCCAGTTGTATAGAAATTACAGTCTAGTATTATCTGTTTGACCATATTATTATTGCACCAGCAAACTGAGTATGAGTATAATCTCTCCCGACTGATGCCTCGACTGTCCATTATGTGAAATACATACATACAATAAGTATTTTGGTTTTCTCAGGACGACACAAATCCGTACAATAGAAGAGGCAGGCAGTGAGACGCACTTATTGTATTCCTCACCAGAAAGTAATTTGTTCAAACAAAATAAATTGACGAAGAAAGTGTTTTGAAGAAAGTATGTGGATGTCGTGTTGGCAAAGAGAGTAAAAACTGACACAATTGTGAAAAACGATTCAGAGTACCAAAGCAGGAATGCATATGGTGTTATATTAATGGGAAGCGCCGGAGCTAAGACAGGCATCATCATCATAAATGTGTATTATGAAAGGATATATACCTCAAAGTATTATGAGAAGGTGATGCATGGGAAAAACAAGTCATGTCTACTGAGAGAAAGCAATAAATTGCATTTTACGAGTGGAGAGTCCTCCCTTTTGTACTACAACTCTACAACCACACCGTTAAAACAACGGTGAGTCCGAAATGGAAAGTATCATCAAAGGAAAGAGTGAGTGAGCTGATGACTTGACACAAAAAGGGAGGCTGGTGATGATGAAAGAAAGAAGAAACTCTGGCATGAATACGAGAAAAAGGAGAGTGACATGGAAGGCTAAGTTACAAGAAGTCTCTGGAATTCTTTAATTTCAAGCCAAAGTCAAGTCAAGATGGCAAATCCCAATAGAATTAAATCTATTATTTCTACCTAGGTAGGTTGACTAAAAACCTTTTAGGAGTCAACCTACCTATAACTTCTACAGCAAACAGACATATCGATGCTATACTTTTTCGAGTGTAAATTCATACAGTCTACGAGTAGCAAAACTGCAACTTCTCCATTAAGTAATTCAAACATGCGTTCAGTTCAGCAGCTTGAACTTGTAGTATAAGTAAACTATGTGCATTCCACGATCTACTCTGCATCACTTGACTTTTATACAAATGAAAATGAACGAAGGATCCATACAAAGTAGAACCAGGTACATGTTTATTTAGCATGTAGGCACGAATAAGATGAAGAGTCGGAGCGTGTACAATAACTACGAGGAAGTTTGCATCTTGTAGTACATTTAGGTACCTGTATGATACTTATTGCACCTAGTATAGAATAGTCTGCATAGCATGTGATGTAGCAGCAAAGTAGCATCACAGCAGTGTTGCGTAGGAATCTCATCAATTTCAGTCCCTACGTAAGCGTCGACTTCAGCATTTTTTTTCTAATTTTCTTCTATTCTGTAGAATAACCTTCCCGAAAGCCAAGGTTCTTCCACGAATGAAAATAACTATGTACGTAAATGAAACTAACTATTTAGTTCTAGGTATATGAAGATCGACAAATTTAGCTCTGTGTATGTTCAAACTCGCTCCAAGAACTTTTGCTAGCACTCATTTTGATCAAGTACAGTAGGTATACACAGATAGAGTTCATGTTAAATGGAAAAGATGCTAAAAGAGCTTTAGTTGTATTCTATGTCAGAATATATATTCCATCGAGCTTCTACTGTATATAGAGTGATGTGTTTTGTTTAGTTTTCATATAGTGTACTCTACTCACTCACGGAAGCAATTCTTTCTAGGAAAGAAGTAGTTCAACTTTACCTTCAAATCTGATTAGGAATTGCAGAGCCAACTAACATTTAAGATCGACCTACCGACACGGAGAGAGAGAGAAAGTAGTAGTATGTTCGCGTAATACGAGCCGTAAAGCCTCCAGACAATAAAAGAAGGGGATTTTGAGAAGCATTTATACATTCAATACATTAGTAGCTAAGCCATGGTATATAGTGCAAGTTCATTTCTTGAGAGCCGAAGGCAACTAACTGACTGGTCTCTTTCTTCTATTCATTCTTGTTCTTGATACGAAAACAGACATTACTGGTGGAATTCCATCAAAAGGTGTACCTATATACATATACATTCTACATGCAAGTAGTTACATACAACATGCGAAACTCTAACAAGGAGGACGACAGACGGAGAGAAAGAGATAGAAAGACAGGGAAAGCTGACTAGGTTTAATCCAGGAAAGACGACTGGTACTTTAACTTACATCCCATTCTGCCACATCCTATTAAAGTACTTTCTATTACATTATCGTTGTTGGTCATGTTTCCATGCGATGAACGTAATGGACTCAATTACACAACTTTCATTCAATTCAACAGAATGTATACGTACGTACGTTCAGTTTAGTGTTTAACCTTCGTACATTAATCAAATCCGCTAACAGAACTCACGAAGCAATATACAAAGTAAAGTTTAAAGACAGCTCTTAGGTATTCATATCATGGAAGAAGGAGAGGAAACATGAACTTATCCAGCTCTAACGATTACATTACGTATGAAAACCTTTTAGACAAGTTTACGTACTTTACCTTTGGCGTCCTTTGGACAGTACGATATTACATATAGTGGGATGATTCTATGATTAAATACTACGTGCTCCTTGAATGATAAAGTTGGAAATGTAGTGGTGTGGTGGTATTTGTCATTTGTCCATCACACAACAAGTCACTTTAATAACTACAAAGCATTATCGTATTAGCTCACTTGAGTGAACCGACTAATTAAATCCTTGTAGTAACTTCAACCAATGCATCATGTAGTAGAACATAGTATAAACTAGAACTTGAACGTTTAGCTTGTCTTTATAATGTACTGTTGACTGTTGGTTTTTGCCAGTCCCATTAATTAAGATAGGATACTAGATATTATTATAAGATGATAAGTATTTAGTGTAACAAATTAGCGAATTCTCAAAGAAACGACAAAGTCGACGGAAGCATTTAAATTACAATTTAGTAACGGGGACACGACATAAGCTGGGCGTTCTAAATGTCTTCGTGCTCTCTATTATACATAGCACAACACCAAGTGTATACAACAGCTTTTCTACTTCGGCTACTACTACACTGTATTAAAACGCTGTGTTTTTCCTTGAATGTTCAAAGTTCAGCCCGTAGTATATAGGTACTGGGGCATTCAAGAGGAAAATACAAATTAGAAAAAGGCTAATCTCATTTCATGCGAAGGAAATTACATGCTTACTGTGTACTTTATAAATTATTTGTAGAAGCTTGGCCTCCGAACTAATGGGAAAATACAAAGAATGAGAAAGTTTCGCTTGCAATGGCAATATGTTAGTAATTATGTTATTATGCTAAGGCTTTTACGTGTATAAATGCATATCAATCTTTCTGGAGAAACGTGAGACGCAAAACGAGGATTATGAACATCATCTATTTTTAGATTATTGCAAGTAGTTCTACGAATTCGAGTCATCAGTTTTCATTTTTATGTTCAAATTGCCATGAAATGTGAAAGCAGAAGGTATGCCAATAGACATTAAAAAACTTTAGTAGTTTCCTTGCAAGAATCTTTCTGGAGAAACACGGAAGACGTCCGTATTACAATACAATTTACTTTATGAGAGAAAGTAGGAAGAAAGTAAGTAAATATAAAGTAAACTTCTTCCATCTACACACAAAGTAGGCTTTGTAGTCTATGTCAGTGTCATTGTAAAATACCGATTTCCATCAAAGAACATGAACCACATTGGGGGATACGCATCTAAACCCGGTGTTTGAAGTCATGGAGTCAAAATGGAAAGTTGGAACTACTCGTAGTAGTACTGTCTCGCATCATTTCGTCTGAATAACATTATCAATCACTCTTATGTATTCTACGTGACAATTTATATAATTCACCCGATGCTTCCAGTGTCAGCCTTTGCAAAAAAAGATATATTTCAACTTTTTAACTTTCTACTAAAGTCATTTCTAGCAAAGAATAGTAATTCTTCAATGCTTCAGTTGCTACATACCTACATTATAACATAGTATCCCCGTAAATGAATCTAAGACCTAGACATTACAGAATACTGCTACAAAAAATCGGGTAATTTATTTTTATTTTGAGATTTATTACCGAAGAAAAACAAAGTGCATTCGTAATCAACAGGGAAATACACATTTCTAGTATGTAGTGATAATCAAATCCGACATTCTAGACAGCAAAAAGAAAGCAGACTTACAATTTTATGATTCAGTTGAGCCAATTCTTTTTCGGTGACTTTTCTTTTTTGTTGTTCAGCCTGAGCGGCTTTATATTGAGTATACTTTTGAATGAGAAACATGGTTTTAGAATTCGTGGATCCCAGAAGCTTCTCCAGCCTTGACAAGCCTTGAAACCTGAATTCACAACGAAGAAAATACTCCTGGAACTACTTTAACAGTACAAACAACAACTATACATGAAAACCGAAAACTTATTCTATATTAAAACTTCCGAAAAATGTATCACAATTATTATGTATTTAAATATATTTAGTGTAGCACACTGGAAAACAAAGGTAGTGTTTCAGGGATATGGGATCGCTGATCGGGAACTGTAGGTGCGGAGACTACTACCACGGTCAGTAATTAATGTCACATTCAGACTGTGAATTTTTAACACGGGGAAGAGTTAAATGAAATGGTCTAAAGATTACGGAGACGGGGAAGTTGAGTGATTTGTGAATGCTCAAGCAAACATGTGGTGTGTGGTGGTATTATGGTGAGTGTGAGGAGGGCAAAATGTTCCGTGGTGCTGTTGTTTTGGTGGTGAAAACTGTTTGAGTACTATTGGCGTAGTGTTATGGACAGGAATGGACTGACCTAAGCTGGAGAATCAAAAGGTGTAATGTATTTACTAATAAATGGGACAAGAGTGAAATGTGTGGATTTGTAGGAAGTAAGAAAGGGAGAGAAAAGGAAAAGCGGGATCGGATCGGTTTCCTTCGGTTAGAAAATCGGGTTGCTTCGGTCTGACTGAATGCTTCAGATAGAATGAGCTCGTCTTCTTTCTCAACTCGCCACAGTCAGTTCCAGTTTACTGTTCCTCGACAAGACAGGGAAGGGACACAGACAACCAAGCTCCAGTTCTTTAAGCTCGCGTTTGAGATACCATGCCCGAGCTTTTACTTTTCATTTAGTCTTCTGGAGTCTGAGTCGCGTGCATCTGGCACAGGGTCATCTCCATAGGAACATCTCCCGGGTATTCTGATGTTGCGCCTTTCCCTCCACATCGTAACCGAGGCACTGGAGCAATCAGCACCCCACCATCCAATGCTCACACCAAATCTAACACAGCAGACTGCACATATCAGCCTGCAGCTTTCTCCAGTATCAAATCTATTAATGACTCAACGAGTTATATTGTCTCAATGAATGCTACACCATTCCTCTTGGCTATTATTTAACTCTCTATATATAGCAACCTGTTCCAGTATACCACTGACTGTAATAGTATTTCAGTTCCAGTTCATTTCATTATATCTGTACTGTATTTCCCCAACAATAATGAATGTTTTCTCTAGAACGTAATCTTGTGTAGTTACCTGCATACAAATCTTGTCTTGCTAGTATGACTCCAGGCAGGGTTCTCAGAAAGTGGGAAGAATGGAACTGTTGTGGTGTAACGGTGTGGAAAGCTCCTGCAATATCACAGTAGGTATATATTTTGATTAGGTATGCAATATGCGATGCAAATTGTCAAATGTCAGATTTTATTTGCAAGTTAAAGTTAGTATCGCACATATGCCCATCACTTTGTTTCCTCTCTCTGACTGACTTATATATTTTCACAGCTTCGTTTTAGTCAGTGAAAAAGATGATGAAAGAGCACTGTCAGCGCATTCCGTCGGAATAACTCTAGCTCAAGTGTGTAGCTTTGTTTTTTATTTTCTTGCATCGGGAGACACTTATCCAGGTCTCCTTTCGCCATACAATAATTGTACAACATCGTCAGCAGTGACAGGTAAACGTAGCTCTTGAACCTGAACGTAAATTTGCAAACAAAGCTATTCCCTATAGAAATGAAAAAATCTTTCCTCTTTCAAAATCCTTGTTTCTGTCATACACACGAACTTTTCTCATTTTTCTCTGTCCACATAAATGATGGCCCATATATATAGAAGAAGTAAAATTCTGTTGCCAATTTCTCATAAAATAGTGTGTTCGTAAACAGCATCCTGAGTATAAATGTAAGCATTGTATTTATTTACAATATAAGTCTACAACTTATACTAGTAGGTACTATTAAATTCGGATGCTGAAACATAGTGGGGAAAGTTCCCAAATATACCTAGATGTATCTTTAGAATGTAATGTGATATACGACGAGCGTATGCTTCAGCAGCTAGAGTGTCTACTTACCACGTTGGAAAACTTAGTTTGCAATCATGACGTCATCTTTTGTACGCAGCGATGACGTAAACACACGGGTAGTGGATCGATTTTACTATAAACCCTTCGGATTGCTGTGAGGGATTATAAAAATATATCTTTTTTAAAGTCATGATTATTGAAGTTACTTGTTAGTGCCAATGCTGTAATGCTAATGGTTTGATTTGTATGTAATGCAATTTGATTCCAATAGTACAAAACACTGTCAAGTTTATTTTTTATCATTTCTGCAATATCAATGTGAAGAACAATTTCAACCAAGCCATGCCCAGTAAATGTGACTGGTATAGAATCTTACACCTTTGCCTTAATTTTAATACGAAATAGGTGTACACACATTAGTGCAAAGTAGAAATACAGAAATTTGTAAGCGAACAACGTACTTACACCAAATTGATTCATACAAAATACTGTTTAAAGATTTCGTCTTGGCTAATTTTCAGTTAAAAATCACAATACACTGCCGTGTAATTAGATAATTGTGTATTTTGAGACTACGCAATGTAATTTTAGTATAGACTAGGAAGTTCATAAAGTTGCTCAAATCTCCACGGACAATGTGAGATTTAGATTACAATGTAGTTTTTGTTTGGTCATTGGTCCCTTTTAATAAATACAATGTTTTACACACATTACACCTGACTTTGGCCGAATTTTAGGGGAGCACACAAATTGGTCCCACATTACTATAATGAATACCCGAATTGTAGTTGCTTTGGCTAATTGCAACAAAAGTTTCACAAAATTATCAATGATCAATGATACTAAATATCGCACGACTGAAACCACAACATTACAACGGTTATATCGATATTATAATACATATTAGAATACACTTACACATAAACAATACTTAACGTAATATACTATTTTTGTCGTGCCTTTATATGGAAAGAAAATTATAAAATTAAAACAGTACTTGACACCGATAATTCTTCTATGCTTACTTCTATACACACAAATTAATTCTAGAGATTGTTTTCTTAACACAGCTTGAAAGGTCAGAGTAACCAGCACCGTGATCTCCTTCAAGTATCCATAATATCGTAAAACGAATCTGAATTTTCTTCGGTATCTTCCAAAGTTTTCTGTCGTTTTCGAACATTCCACTGCAAGCAGTCAGCGAGTGAATCAAACCAATCTTGAATTTGGTCCTGAGCGCATATCGAAGGCACGGGGAACACTGAAGTTGTGACGGAAAGCCTACATGATCAACCTCAATTAAAATTCATCCAAAGCATTTACAGTATTCAAAGATTCAACATGTTTCTACACTTACGCATCGCCATGGTGGAGTTCCTGTCTACTGCGACCGTCAAAGGAAACCCAAGCGGTATTTCTACTGTCAGGGGAAATCTTGATCTGTAAAAAATAACACATGTAAATATATACTTTGTTACTTTATCCTTAACTATAGTATACAGGTTTCATTTCAGGTTGCATACATATGTAAAATATGTAGGTATATACATGTTACGTTTCTCTAATATAATACAATATTATGTAATTTACCTTGAGCTCAACCCCCGCTGGTACCACAATAGGTCTGAAAGACAAAGAGTGGGGGCAAATGGGAGTGATCATTATAGCAGGCACGGATGGATGAATCATTGAAGCTCCAGCAGCAACTGCATAAGCAGTACTTCCGGTTGGCGTACTGACGATGAGACCATCACCTTGGACTACAGTGACATGTTTTCCATCTATAAAAAGGTCTACGTTCGACAGATAAGGGCTTGGTCCTCGATCCACTACAACTTCGTTTAAAACCAGGAAATTCATCGTCGACCGGCCTACAGGTCCTTCTGCTTTGGTAGGTCCAACCGTTCCATTACTGGAGTTTCCTGCATTGTTCAGAGCCAATGTTCCAGAACTGTTATGATGATTTTCCCCATTTTCAACAGACTGTCTTCTCTTCAAAATACATTTGAGACGACTTCTAAGGGTCAAGGCAGCATTTCCTAATATAAAGAAAAAAAAGTTGTTAAATAACATGCTCACATAATTGTGGGTTTTCAATTTTTGGTATTATATATACAGATAAAGTGCATATAATATTAATGGTGGAGATAAATACTAAATAAAGATGAGAAAATTGACTTACCTTCTAGTACATTTGTGACCTGCTCTTGAAAGTTGTCAAAAAGGAACGGTGTAAGAAAACCCAACGATCCTAGATGAAAAGCCATGACTGGTGGCACCGATTGCTAAATATGTAAAACAACAGATAGAGTTTTAATTTTTAATCGTTTTAGTTTTAAAGGTATGTATTTTCATACACTTTATCTATTATATTTTTTGAACTCTTTAAATAATCTCCATTAAGTCACTGTGGTTGCTCACCTGAAACAAAGAAGAGGCATAGAGCAAAGTGCCATCCCCACCCAAGCAAATGATAAAGTCAATTTTATCGGTCAAGTCATCGCGACCTTCTCGAAAAACTTGCAGTTTATCACGAATGGACACAAACTGTGGGTTCACTGTCAGCATGGTGTCGTTCATGATTGCTGCTTCGACATGAACCACCATACGCTTTTCCTAAAATGACATTTTAATTTTAATTAAACAATCGCGAGCATAAAAAAAAAATTTAAAAATACACTTCCAGAGAACATTCTAAAAACTTATCTACAATAATGTCAATAAAATAATTAAACTCATTTAGGAAAATGAAGTATACAACCATAATTTAATGCATAAGTATTACATAAAGTATCCATTTAAAAGAAAACATGTGTATCAAAGTATCAATATCCTCCGAATTAAAGTTTAAAAACTTTTGCGTGAATCTCAGGCAGCGTAGGGCAATATACTTTTTTTACATTACATACCTAGGTATTACATAATATGGATGCATACTATCAACTTGCTGGGATTTTGAATTTTTCTAAAACATGATTTGGTATCTTGCCAGATAATTTATATAATCATGGGTTCAGTCACGATATACTGGATACAAAAATACACATTACCTGGATCAACCATTGGGTAAGTTGTACAAAGGGACTCAGAACCGAGATATCACGTGTTTTTTTAATGACAAGTACTGTGAGAGGCGTCTTGTACCATGTTAGCCTTTGGAATGCTGGATCTTGTATTTGCCTATTTAAACAACAAAAACATTATTTTCTCACTGAAAAAAATTGTTTTGATGTCTGCTACATATTATTATTTTCTATCTCGAAGATTCGACCATTTAATACTGCATTTTATATGGATGTATGTACACGGGGCGCAATAAAAGTGTTATATACAACAGGATGTTGCGTAACCACTACAAAACAGAAAGTTCACATATTTTCCTCTTGTTAAGATTGATTAAGCCTGCAATAAAACTATAAACCATCTCTTCGCTTCGTTAAGTATACCAATAACTAAAAATTTACTCGTTCCGCACATGTTCTTGGAATTTCGTGCCTGTTGATGGATGTAAGCTGCATTTTTATATATCCGCATTTCAGAAATATTTGCCAAGTGTTAGTAATACTACCTACTTACTATTCAGCTTACTAAACCATAAAATTTTAAATACAAGTTCAAGGTCTAAAGATCAACTTTAGCCACATGCCCTTTAATTTTAACGCGTATTTTAATTTATTAAAGTTTACACAAGAAATTCGTTATCCCTCTGATTGTGAGCTAGAAGTTAGGTGTAGATCTTTCAGTGATATTCCACTCAAAGGGTTTGGTTCAAGGTTGATAAACAGTCCTTATGTCCTCAATAGCTTATTACAAGGAGAGATGTGGGACACACATTTAGGTACATGGACTTTAATCGTAATAATCGTATACTAGGTATATGTATATACATCAATATACACCAAACAAATCTGACCGTAAGAACTACTGTATTGTCTGTGTATGCGAGGTCATTATAAAATTTCCTTATTTACAGAAATAGGCAAATACACAAATAGCTGTAGGTATGAACTAAATTATTTCTAAAACTTGTTTCTGTATCTGTATATCTGTATATTATATCTAAATTACTTTCACGCGCCAGTCTTTTATGGTTCATTACAAAATATTTACAAAATTTTTGTTGCAACACAATTAACACCAGTAAACAAAAACAAACCACAAGTTTTTGTACATGCATAAGGGTTTGTTGTTGTTTTGTGGGCTTTTTTCTATCATGCAAATTAGTATTTTCGAGAAACAAATACCTCACTCTCTTGGATGCTAGAATTTTCTACCATCATTAGTGACAACATAAAATTCTCACGCAACCGGATGTTTGACAGTTTATATCAGTAGTTTGTAATTATCATTATGAAATGCAGCTAAACGTATACAACAAAACAATAATGTCAAATCATTATATAGGTAGTAGCACGGCCGTTTGTAGTAGTTTCGTAAATATTGGTTCGTACTATACTAGTACGACAATTTGTAGGATTGGTTCAAGTTCCCTGTTAGAATTACATTAATTAACCTCATTTTCAACTTCAGTAGCTTACAACATAAAAAATGGTTTAAAAACGAAACTTACCAACCAGTTCTCTCGTACGACAATACACGCATTTCTGTGCGTTTCTTACGGGTGTTGGAGGACAAACAAAATTCACTTGCTATTGAAAATGCATACGAAGTTCTAATAGAAAATTCTAATAGAAAACAATAATACTGATTACACTGCAGTGTACAATTCTGTAACTTTCAACCACATCAGACAAATGAACACTCTTACAACACTGGCTAGAGTGACAGTTGAACATGAGATTTTATATGACGGGAATGGAAAACCCAAAAACAGTATAATAATATGAAGTGCTACTTTACTGGAGTATTCTAAACACACATGAGACGTGAGTAGACTCTAGAAGCATAACTCTATTCCTGCTATGGACAACATTAAAAGTGACTTAAGAAGTTACAATTCTCCTGTTTTCACACACTTGATTACGTGAATAACACTTGTAAAAGGAAGGGGATCGGCTAAAGTAAGCACAAGAGTCACGGTCATAACTCACTGTACATACACACAACATAATATATAGGACAGGCAGAAGAAGCACACATGATATACAACGCTCATAACCATCATTACATTTTATCCTTATACTTACAACCAACACTTCCACACCAGAATAATATGAATGAGATATGCTGTTCATTCTACACTAACCTCCTATTCAAAATCCATACCTAATCATTAGCAAAGAATGCATTGATGGAACTCTGGCAAACTTTTTCAACCAAATATTTGTATGATTTGATGGACCTTATTCCTTCCCTGCGGCATTTACAAGGTAATTTTTTAAAGGCAAAATGGCTTCACTACGTCAATTCATTTAAGACCACTTTATTATGAATTACTTACTACTATTATGTATCACAGTAAAAAAGGCATATTATATACAGGGAGAAGTAACGTCGAAAGAAAATGTCCGCTTGGAAATACCGACAAGTTTTTGTCAAGTATATGTCTGGATTGAACAGAATTGAAGCAGAAAGATGATACGTTCTTAATGGTTTTATTTTATCTCTAACTAGTACTGTAATGTAAAACCAATTATATGCGGACGCAATGAAATAAACGTTACTTCTTAGTCTTATTTAATCGAGACAATACATTTCTCATGAATGATGCACATAAGAAATTGTGTTCTACCTAATAATAATCAGCATGAGGATAACAAATTTAATGTCATGGTCATATATAATACTCATAGCATCATCACTCGATTGCGTATGTAATTAAATGACAATGACTAATGACAATATTGTTGGTATTGAAAAATACCTAAAATACCTACCTACTCTGACTTTCACTTGATGACAGTAATGTAAATGCATATGTAGAGTAACAGTCACAAGCAGCCAATTAATTATCATTTTGCAAATCTCTTTACTGTTGCACTTCTGCCAATTCATTATGCTAATTATGCTTAATGTGTCATGCTAACTAAGTTGCGCAACAAAATCATGTTCGTTACAATAAAACCTATACAGATATTAAAAGCTTGTGAGTAAAACACTCATTGTCAAACGTAACAATCATCATGACTGTAACATAAACATAATATTTCATTGTTGTATAAAAGTCTCTGATCTAAAAAGCGTGTGTATTCGAGAGAGAAAAACTCGAAAAAAATAACTTTGAGACGAAATATAATAATTCATCAGAGTAATCTCGAAAGCTCTTAGTTTTCGAAAGAACCAACACTCATCGTGCATGCATTATGCACAGAGTTAACAGAAGGTAAATAAATAAAAGTAGGTTGTCATGTTATAATATTATTATTACGGTTACCTAATTACATTTACAACTAGCTATGTTAACGATCCAAACGATGAAGATAAAGGATTTTAAAATTAGTTCACACATAACAATCGCAAGTTTGAAGATCATGGTATACGTATTATAAACACTTGAGACTTCTAAATGCTATTCATAGGCGCCAGCAGTATGGACGAAATGTATAATCTAGACATAATGACATTATTTGCGAGCCAAAGACTCAATGAGATAGAATATTGTTGTGCTGCACGACGACTTTGACTTTGAGCTACCATGTCAATTGAGCATAGGAACTAATGTTGTCCACCTTCGTCTCAATACCAAAACTTGACTCTAAGTAAAGTTATATTTCCAACAACCTCGGAATTGATTTACATGCGCAGATATCTCAATAATAGTAATAATAATCTCACGCTAAACAATCTGTGTATAATGCGTTTGACCGCAAAAACGCTACAATAGTGTATACAATATAACCATATTAACTAACCATCATGTACATAAAAATAAAAATGAATGCAGTTACAACACAGAAGATAACAAAGTGAGAAAAGTGAATGAAGTAACCACAAATTTGATATAGTGTGAACATGTTATGTGATAAGAGGTTGTGGCGATGGCGATCTATTCAGTAGTTGTCTATTTGCCCATTATTATTAGCTACTACCGTAGCATGACGTGTGTTGTGTTACATTGATCTTGTGGCGATTCATCTAAAATCTCGTTATACCAATTTGCTATTCTTTTCTTGCAGATTCATATAAATCCATGGTAGGTACGTGCCACTCTTGAAATCTTGGTTGATTTAAATTTAAATACAAGCATGTCTATCACTCATGCACGCTTGTCAGTAATAAACACACAAACTCGAGAAGTTTTACGAGGAGAATTATGAGGAAAAACAGAGGGGTCGCAAATACATAAATGAAATTGTGTAATAGTTCTTAGCAATTATCTACATAAAAGTATAAATTATGAGGAATGGGGTCAACCTGCAGGGTCTTCTTTGACGTCAATATTGTTTCTCACTTTCCCTTTATCTAGACCAGAGCAAACTCGTACACTAATCATTGTTTCAATGATTTTTAAGATTTTAACTTGAATGCAACCCTCTGGCTTTCCTAGCTTCCATTATACAAACTTGCAGTCAACAATATACCAATCAATACTACAATACTGCAAATGCATGAAAACCCACCCCACTAACTAAACTCTATTCATCAACAATGCCGGTTAGTATCCAACGCTAAATAACCAACAGCTACACACAACCCAACATCACCTTTTTATCCACGTACGTCAATAGCAGTTCACAACCAAATTATAGTGCTAACCTCCCTGTCAACCTTTAGACCAATCTTGATCACTAAGTGTATATAACATCTTTAATTCTTTTACTATATTGTCACATTCACATTGTTAGTAGTGAGTCTTCACTTTATTAACGTAGTGTTATAAAGTTTTAGCTCTTTACATATTCAACTTGTATACTTGTGCATTTCGCAAAATTTTTCCTCTTATTTCAAGACCCTTTACAACCAAAACTTCTCAATGCAAATAACAAATCTGTTGTAAACCTATCTAGGTGTATCCATTTCATTCTTTTATTACAAACAATCACTGATTACAGTGCAAATCGAAGCAGATGCATTAAAAGTGTTTATAATTTTCGAAAAAACCTAAATCACACGTTTTAGTTTTTCAAATTTTCAAAAATTCCTATTAAAAAGTAAAGTGGTTCCCTAAGATAAACATACATTTTCCAAAAACTTGTAAACCAGTAAATCGTAAACCCACTATAAAGAATATCTGTCTAGTGTCTACATAGGAAATCATCTATAATCTATTGAACACTTTGTTAAGTATTTGGGTTTCTTTGCTTTAATTTCCTAATACATCAGCCTCTCTCTCCCTCCTGCTGTTATTGTTATGAAGTGTGAACATAAAGCGCAATTGAACTGACAAAGGCAGTTATCTCTTTAATTAAGTATTTACAAGTTAATGCGTCTACCCAACTGATATATGGAGTAAGCTGTTGAAATCAAAATGGATTGACATTATCTGGACAGTTGCCATCCACAAAAACAAAAGTTGTACGTTGCACTTTACACTCTCTGTGCGTATGTGCTTATGTACTTATGGAATCTTTACCTACCATAAAAAAATTAATTCTAAACTAAAAACTATATATTAGCTTGACCATGCTCTCAAAAATTACCAATTTGATTAATTACTAATACAAAACAATTAGGACATGTTGATAAACAACTAGAAAAATTAGGCCACGCTTAGTACAGTACACATATCTTTACTGTGCATAGCTGAGCTATTAAAATAATATAATAAAATGCTCGAAAATAAAATCAGGTTTAATATTTGAAAGGATAATGATAAAAATGATATAAAGCTGGAGACTTATTAAATAGAATTTTAATTTTTACAGACATTTTTTGCAAACTTACAGATAACCTCACTTCGGTTGGATTATAATACTGTACTTGTGTACTTACTCAACTCGGCATCATTTCCAATGCTTTTTAACATGCCAGTATTAAGCTTAATTATAAGCCAGATTATCATGTTTTGTATTTATGTACTAGTATTTGTACATAAATATTATGATAGACATTGCGTAGAGTTTAACGTGTCGTGTTATCCGTTGGTGCATAGATACACATACAAAATACTTAAAATATGAGTGTACACTAATTGCCTTATGAACATACATCCATTGTTTTTTAGTTAAATAATCAGAATCACTAAAAACTACATACAGAAAATACAGAAATGAGAAAAATTGCAACTTACATGACCATAGCAGAATTTTTCATGATTCGCCCACATGGTCCAAACTGCTGGATAGGCGACGGTGCATTTAGAGACCTGGTCCTCCTGTAATAATATAATCCGTATTACAACATTTTCTATTTCCGCATATTATCTTGTTAGTTATACACATGCATTAGCGTTTAGTTAGTACTAAAGTACCAATAAATATCAGTAGCAAAAGCAAAAATATTAAGCTTACAAAATCTGCGTTAATCTACTTATCAAGTAAGGGGTGTACGGAAGCAAATAAGTACTAGGTAAAGAGCATAAAAATGTCATAAATAAACAAAAAGCAATAACTTTATTTATCATACCAATGCCAAGTTTAAAACAATCAATTTTAAACGGCAACTTCTAAATAGTTTGAGTTAATGTAGAGCAGTAAAAAGGTAAGCGTAGCTGAACAATATAAACAAACAATTGCAATTGTCAGTACATTCTTCTGAGAATGTCCAGAGAAAACTCTGAGAATTCGAAAAGCACAACCAGTATAACCAATTCCTGTTGTTCAATACTGTCACTAAGTCTTTACAGCTCGCCAGTAAACAGCTTACACACTTGGAGTTCTATTCCCAAGCATTGATACACATTACTTATGGGATTTACCCATTACCCACCTAATAAGTAGTATACCTAGCACATCATGGTGTGCCTGGAACCTTGCCTGGCCTGGGTCTTTTACAATTATGCAATGCAATACATAACATTAAAAATATATCATGCAGTTAAATATTAGGATTGCTGATTACATTTCTAAGTTTTATTATCCGATTATCCCTTTATGAAAAAGTATCCTGTATGTAACCTTTAACATCATTTTTATCACATAAAATATACGTCCTATATTGCACTTGGAAAGAGCTACAACACCACACATAAATACACATCTACCATGTATACACATGCTTGTGTTTGTATTTGTACCTAATGCAGATTATATTATGCATTGCATAACTTACAAGGAAACGATTCGTTCAATTCACTCCTGCTTGCAAATTGCAAGCACGTATGCGAAAATTATAATCCTGCTCATGCTATACTCATTTCATTATTATTACGATCATTACAAAATACATCATCTATACAGAGACATATAATAAATAATGTGCTCCAGTACTTCAAAACAAATCAAATACGTAAAAAACGTGAAATTTTATTTGAAATGCTACAAAAATTATCAGGATTTTGCTAAGTGAATACCCTAAATACTATTAAAACATGAAGTCATCCCGTGTTGTAATTGTATTGCGAAACAGAAAAATAATGCAATGTGTGCGCAGACGAATGAGAAAACAGGGAGATGATATCTAATCAACAAAGAGAGATATACTTATAAAGCTACAACACAATATTATGACCATTAATAAAAGAGTCATGTAGTAAACACAATAATCCTTTGCTGATGTACTCTGAAAACACTAAAAACTCAATAACAGCAAAGGTGTAGTAGGTACATATACTTGTGCTGAATGACAGCAAATAGACAACGAAAAAGGCTTTTGTCGCTACCCAAAAGTTCCTAACCTGTGTAGGCGTAAGACAAACAATGAGATAATATATTAAAATAGTTTTTTAGTATCTAGGAGTACATTTTCAGACAAGCGACCACATAACTTAGCATCGAAAATACGTTGCTAGTTTTTGAGTAAAGTAAGGTTGCAAACAATGAGTATAGTATACCCCTGACCTTATCCAAAGTTCACACATGCCATGCCAATTTTGAATAAAGTATAATATTTAGCTTATATAAGAGAATAGACTCATTGTGCGATTTCTCTGTAACTTTCTTCATGAGAAGGCTGAAACAACATGACTACATATTAAAGGAAACTCCTTTCATAAGTTAAGTACCTAGTTTAGGTCTATGTGACATATTATATCGATTGGTTCAAATTGTGACTCAGAGTAGCATCCTTAGAAAAAAGGAGCATAGCGTGACACAGGCGGTATGACTGTGACAAATCAGCTAATAAAGATTATTCAATTATAATTATTAATTGCATATTATACAATGTAAATAACCCTATTAAGGAAGTAATGCATCGTCCAGTCAAGCACATAAAAAACATTCAGCTTCAAGTGTTTGTTAGCAATTGATATAAATATGCATTGATAATCTTGTTGAAAATTATGTCAAAATGTCAACGTGCAATCAGTTTCCAAAACCAAGCCAATTACAATCAACGTTTTAATGTGGGCTGTCAATGTGTCATGTCAATTTGAGTAAAAGCATAATTCAAATGATCATAATTGCAAAGATAATATAAAGTGGACACGGTTTGTCAAAATATTTTGTTGGTACAACTTAATAAAGAAAATGTGTAAAACAATGATGAATCTTACGGCCAAGTTCCAGACCGCTTCCGGCGTCTATGAAACGAATCGTCGTCTCGGGGCAAACCAAGATCTTCATCATCACTAGTCAAGCTTATAATACTACTTTCCGAATCACGACTGCCAAGCCAGAAATTCCTTCGACACGGATCACGAGAACCAGAAAGGTTGAAATGCGAACCATGCCACGCAGGACGTGTTTCAATGACCATTTTGTTGTTTGGCCACGAGGGAGGAATCCCGATCACTTAGAAATGATTAGTGTAGTAGTAGTAAGTAGTAGTAGTAGTATAAGAAAGTGAAGGTGATTCAATATTCAATTGGCTGTAATCAATTCAATGATAACACGCAGGTATAACGTGAGCTGAGAAGACACAAGTCAGACAGAGACCAAGTTTCATCCAGCTTTATCTTGTGATTAAGTTGGTTTCTTTAATGCTGTAGCTGAGTCGCTTTGTAGGGCACTAACCCATACAGAAATGAAGAGCGGATGTCAGGAACTTAACTCTCATGCTAAACTCAACTAACAATAAACAGCGGGAGCAATAGCATTCTGCTCTTCGAGCTACAGTCATAGACTGCTTTGCTGCTTTCCACGGACGGACTAACTGGGAGATTAGCTTTTCAGCAAAACTAAAACTTGAGTCATTCGTATATACATAAGGTATGTCTGTATTATCATCTCATCACTACGAATAGCAACCAGATTTTTAACATTACCATTCGAACAGCAATCTTATGAATGTTGTTTACGAGCTATAAGTCAAAAGTATACTGTTTTGTTTTGTCAGAATGGTTGTAAATGGGGTCAACTCAATTCAACACCTCAAACAGAACCAATTCTTCACTCAAGTCAAATCAACATGAAGGCGCAAGTTGTGTCATTAAGCTGTTTGCCTACAGGTTGGTTAGCTCGTTGCCTGTGTTGAAGTACATCATAGTTGTAGTAAACCGCTTAAAAGCAGCTTTTATACTGCACAATTGCTGTTCAATCTTAACAAATCTGTGTGATGATAATAAGATGTAAAGGCAACTCTCCTGTACTCATAACTCGTCTCTCTACTTCCAACGAATTATATTCTACTCTCCTAATTAAGTAGGCACTTCAAACACCACTACTAGTCACCACCAGACTTCAATCAAATCTTCTGCTCCTCCTCAATCCTCATTACTGTACATTCCCAATCTAGATAAATACGTACAATTTATTTATAAGTAATATGAAGACAGTGCAAAACTAATGTGTCACAGCGTTAGATGTATAAAGAAACAAAGGAGTATGTAGTAGTCACATAATTCACAATAAGTTGTTACTGCCAATCCATACACAATCCATCAACATCTAACACGTTTCTCTAACATCTAAAAACTTCAATGCATATTGATAACAATTTTTCTTGTATGATGAATACTTTGCTAATAACACTTTTTACTGTTAAACCGTTGTTCTCATTTATACAAAAAATCAGGAATTTAATTAATGTTTTTGTATAGTAAATTCCATTCCTAGATAAATTGCCAAGTCATATTCTCAATACGATCTTTAATCATGAATCACGATGCAAAACTGTTTTAACATGGTACAATTCTAGTAGAATGTTCTACTCAAATTAATTTACATGTAATCGCCAGTAAGGGGAAATGCTTAAAACACATGTTTCGTGCGTTTGGGTTGCTCAGACAGACTGTTGCTATGTTCGTGTTGCTTTGCTACAACTACATAGTGCAGATTTCAGCAAATACCTTTCTAAGCTATCTTTTACCATTACATAATATAAAAATAGGTGTCAGATCCTAAAGCATGTATACGAGGATAATATTTTATGATCACATTATGAATCTAAATATAATACTGAAAAAAACCATTTTATAAGAAATTAGCTGAAAGAATTAAAGTAGGTACCTTAAGTAGCTGAAGGCGACGATATAGACTACCTATAAGATATAATAACTATGTGTATAACTTTCTTTTATGACACCACAGTTTATTCCGTTCAAAGAAGTGTTGCAGCGTTCAAAGAACACTGCAAAAAATCCTCTTTGAGTCTATAGATTCAATAGAAAACAATGTTTCCATTAATACTATGTAAACTATAGGTATACGTTATGTAGTCACGAATTCCGCAGCTGCAAATGTGGATCGATTCACTTTTAGTTGTAAAATTGAACGTGTTTGTGAAAATTGTGAAATGTCAATCTTTTTATAGCCATTATGAAACTCCTACACTTAATGACTATATTTAAAACTTCATCCATACCCAATCCATAATGATGGTAGGGGTTTTTGGGTGTTATTCGTATGTTTAAACTGTGACTTTTACTTAATATTATAGTTAAACCTAGTACCTAATATCCTTTCCTGTGAGAATCAACTACAACCAAACAACCATGACACTAAATGACTGGCATACATCAATAATTACTAGTATGATACCGCATCATTAATACAAAGCCTGATGCATCAGCTTTAAACTAAACTCGTCACACACAATATTATGTACAAATGTACATGTTCATGTACATAAATATTGTGTGCATGAACAGCTTTTAACTACTCAGATGTGTACACGTATTCACGTATCTCAGGCAGGACATGCACATGGGACAAGTTTAAGCACTTCGCACTGCAAATCAGCTATATTACACGCAGACTGTGCCTGTGTGGTAGAGAAGTACAAGTAATGTGCATTGTACTCTTATACACTATTAATATACAATACCTACATGTACCTACATAGGTATATTCACAATTTGAAAACAATGCTGTATTATTCAAAATTTGTATAGATATGTACAGTCAGTACAGTGTATGTATATAACGTACGTAGAGTCACTCACTGTCAGGTAATTGTCCCACAGCAAGAGACTAATACTAATGAGACTAAAATAACGTCTTTACACATTTGGTGTGTTTATTTATATTGTTATTCGTCTGTCCTGAACTGAACTCAAACTTTTCCATCCAATCCAACAACATATGAATATTTGTCACTACATCTATCTATATCTCTCGCTGTGTACAACTATATAGCTGTCTACCACAGATGAAAACAGTTTCTACAACAGTTATTACACTTAAATTGCAAA
The DNA here is from genome assembly GCA_034694085.1 of Pogonognathellus longicornis. Taxonomy (NCBI): domain Eukaryota; kingdom Metazoa; phylum Arthropoda; class Collembola; order Entomobryomorpha; family Tomoceridae; genus Pogonognathellus; species Pogonognathellus longicornis. The sequence goes on from JAQFYB010000551.1 coordinate 38,857, forward strand.
TAACAACCCTACATTTATTTTTATACGACCAGAAATGAACTCATAATTCATTATCACATCATGAGTGCACCAAACTACTGAGATGAATAAACAAGTAAAAAAGCTACATTTACGCAGCAATTGAACTTTGGAAATGAAGTGCTACTGAACAATGATAAACTAAAACTAACTGGTTACAGGCTGAAAGCTAATCACGATTGGTAATGCCTGAGTTACACAATTAAATATTTACTAGGTAAAGTTCTTTGCTTTGGACTTTAGACTTTAATTCTACTACTGTATTTTCATGAGAAAATTTCAAGTAGGCAAATCTACAATGCGGAAATAAATATGTTTTCGATAAACGCGAATGTTTACAAACTGTATACCTCACAAGACGCTGTGACTCTCTGACTCTATTCTTCGAATGTAACTTTGTATCAACTTCAAGAAGAATAAAAATAGCAATTACCAGAAAATGGAGCTAGGAACGTCTTCTTCCAAAACGATAAGTACGTGTTCAAACGCAAGTGTTTGCAAGTTGTCTAAACAGAAAATCGTTGTATGGATGTTATGATCAAGATTTAATTGGATCAGTAAGGAAGACGGGTGAGAGCCTGTCCAGGTGAGGACAAACGACTACACTGACCAAAACCACAGGCGGAATTCCCACTTTTAAGGAGCTCACCAGCAACCACTCTTCTCTCAATACATCATTACGTATGCATACCGAAGGTCGATCATTTTTTATTCAACCTATTTCCACCTCTAGCTATAATCATCAGTTGAATGTATGAACATACCTACATCACATTACCACGTACCTTAAACTCTATATAGGTGGTATAGTGGAAACACCAACCTCAACAATAATTACAATCCTTTTTGCTGCAGAATGCTCAACTATCATGCTTATAAAATATTAACTCTTTTTGGATGGCATACCTTTTAGTAGTTGCTACATGTACATGTATGTGAGAAGAACGAACATCAACTCAACATGACATAATAGATATGGATGGGCAAACGAGTGTATAAGCACTACACACTTAATACAATACTATACCGAGATATATTTTATAACCCACTCCAGTTTTAAATCATCGATATACATAACAACACACAGATAATCTACATTACAAAATTATATGCATGTCAGATAAAGCTTGTTGTACTTAGGTAGGATATCATAACGTGGATATAGTTAAATGTTTCTAGCATCTTATTGTCGTATCAAGATGAATGAGATATGAGATCATCTCTCGTATGGCTGTCATCTATTTACGTGTAGGTAATAGGAACCTAAATATTTCAACTCATCAGCAACCCTGTCTCTAGTTCTTGTGAGTTGGGACTAGATAATCATCGCCCATCAATCACATTCCCCACATTCTCTCTTTTCAATTATGAAATTATATCAAATATCAAATGGACATGATCATGTTTTGTATATTATACGTATGTCATCACATTGATCATAATTCATAACATAATCCATCTGTCTCAATCTCAATTGGGTTACCGGGATAAATATGATGGGGATGGGATGGAATTGGGGAGAGAGCATACCTACTTAAATTTTATAAGGTTCATATATGGTATCTAGCACGCAATGTGCACAAGGTATATAAATACAGTTGGCATGATCATCACAGCCATAATATCTGTCGAATTTTTATTATTGCATTTTAGAGCAACGTGCATTGGAGCCACAACATGCATGTTATGTGGCTACTTACTTATAGATACAGTGCCATAAATATTTTTACGTCACATGCAAGAGTAATACTTAGTTTAGAATGAATGACTTTGGCACAAACACTGTCTCTTGTAACTGACTCAAATAATGATAACCTTTCATCCCTCACTGACACTGATCCCACAACAACTATAAACAATAATAATAAATAACTTTAATGAAATCACATGTATGTGAGGTGTCCTTTAAAATAAAAATTAAATAATTAAACTGTAGACTATGTATATGCATGAGTTTAACTAGTCATAAATAAAACATGTCATTTGACTTGTTGACGTGTTGGCAACTGACAAGAGCAAAGGACTTATGGTCCTTGGAAATCCTTGAACTATGACATGTATCTGAGTTTAATAACTTAATAATAAGTCACTTTCATATAATCTTCTATATAATCTATCTTCTTTCTTCCATATCATAAAATATTATTATTTGTAAGTGTAACAAAATAGCAATGGTTAAAACCACTTTGTTAGTACTTTTTTTAAAGTGTATTCTGGTTCCAGGACACTACGACAACAAGTGAACCTCATATGTTGAAGTTGCATACTAAAGTTTACTTTTTGCTACTGGTTCAACCTCTACATCATATTTTATCACAACTAAACTACAATTCTACAATTTCGTATCCTACCACAAAACGAACAATAAGAAATGCTGCTAACACGCCTACTGCAGAAGTACACTACTAAGGAAGAAAGACCAAGACATACACAAAAAGTTTGTACGTGCACATCAAAGCGTCTTTGAGTTACTCTACACGAAATAACTTGAGTGTAATGTAAATAGTAGATGAATTGAATGCATCATTATGCATTATGTGTTATCTTGTGTTATGATTTACAAGGAAGATGTTTATGTTACGTAGGTATATGACTAGTAGTAGTAATTTAATACAATGCAAACACAGAAAACGACAGGAAGCTATTTTGTTGGCTGAATTGTTTACTGCACTGAACTGACGTCCGCTGATAGCTTGTTTTTTACTAGCTACACATTTTTTCTACAATATGTAGGCATGCAACAATAATATACACATGTACTAATACAAGGAGTTATTATGGAGGAAATGGAAGGAATATCTCTGTTGATAGTTGATTGCCATTCCAAGAAATAATGAATGATTCTTAATGGCATGGCTCTAGTATCTAGAAGTAATTAACGTTTGTCGAAAAGCGTCTTTCCAAACTTCCTATCTGCAAATATGCATTGTAAACGTGTATGTGATATCTGTCTCTAGTTTGCATATCTGCACGTAAGAGATATGATATGCAGACAATATCTTTGTACATAAGCATGGAATTGGCTTGGAAAACAAAAGTTGGCTACAGATTTACTTACATTTAGAGATACAATCACAGCATGTACTTAGATATGGGTATAGACAATGCATGGACCTACCATTTTAAGTTTATCTATGTACATACAATATACACATCTACCTATACAATTAAATAAATATTCTATCGTGCAATGCACGACTTTGCTTTGGTCAGGTAGACACAAACTATATAAAAATTAAGTCCAATTCCAATTATTAAACAAGCTATATATCATGCACACTGTTGTGCAGACGGAGCACAGCAATGGAATGCAGATGAGACTGAATAGTTTATAGTTTGAAGTATGCTGACAATGCTATACAGCAAATTAACATGTAATATGTACAATTCACATTCTATTGCATTCCAGCGCTTTAGGACTATTAGGACTAGACCGTGTGTAAAGTAAAGTCAAAACGTTGTACATAAAAGGTATGTAATGTCTAATGTATATAGTACAAGGATAAGCAATTAGCGTATAATAAGGCAGGATAAAGCAATTGTTGAAATGATATTAATTAACTGCTATGAAAGAATTTAAGCTATTTAGTAGTTGAAAAAGTACTACAGCGTTAATTTACAAGTTATATACAACTAAACAACTTGTTAGACAGTCAAATATTACCTTGATAAATCATCCCCTTCACGATCTCTGCAGAGGTAGAGTAGTATGTAATGTAGCAAGTGTACAGAAAACGCAGCAGGAAAAAACGGAATTTCCCCCATGAACCAGAGTGAAAGATTACAAATATGTACATAAAATATACACATCCCGTGAAAATTGACAGTCCCATCCCAAACCAACACCAAATTCAAAAATTCAAAAAATGTCCTCAAAAATGTCCTCAAAGAAATGTAGTAAGCATAACAAGATTATTATAAACAACAAACCAGGTATGTATAGGTATCAGTGCACAAAATACAGTCACCGTCACCACATAAGTAAATAAACTGCAAAAAGTACTGAAATCATGAAATGAATATACCTGAAAGTCCTTCGTTTATCGGCTTTAAGTGAAAGTCCCAATGGTCCCAGAACGGATCCCCCAGCGGCTTCACGCTCTCCGGCAGAGACGGAAAGATTTTCGGTGGATACTGCAACGGCGTCTGCACTTGTAATCCCAACAGAACCCGAGTTAGAAGAAAATGATGACGAACTGCCACCATTGTCACACTTGCTGCAACTCATGGTTGTTGTTGTTTGGTTGACTATGGATCTTCTTAGGGGTCTTCTTCTATAGTTGTACACGTTGTAAGTAACAGAAAAGCACGAGCAGAGTATCTACAGACAGATCTTCCACCGACAGAAACTAGATCTATATTATACACAGGCACACAAAGTAAGTACACAAAGTCACACAGTTTGATATCAATGGAAACAATCCAAACAAACAATGCAAAGCCGAGAAACTTGCTAAACTATCTGCGTAAACGTACACTTGAGTGATACTTATACAACTTGAGTGTAACAGTGTATATAATATTACAGTCTACTTAGTTCATAGTTTGCATTTGCTGTTTGGTTTGCATTTGCAAGTGGTGTGCATAGAATAGAGATAGATACAGAAAGATACAGAGAAGAGCACTATGGCTAAAGTTAAATGTAAGTTAAGAGTAAAAGAAAAAGATAATTGTTATTACTTTATCGTTGAGCTCTGCAGTAGGTTATGCAAGAATGTCAGTCGGACAGCAACTGGATCTATTAAAGTTTCATATGGGTCATTTTATACTTTTGCCCCGCCCTATAACAAATCTCTCGACTCGACTTCTTACAAGACAACTACAAGAAACTGATTCTTGTTGACTATGACCTGTTAGTACCCAACTCAGACATAGTCTTTATTACCAAGTTTTCACCTTTCATATTTATTATTAGTGCCCCTCTCTTTCAAACTCTTGATTAGAATGTAAACATTTTGCTTACAGTTTCTACACTCTACACTGTCTACACAAACAACACATCTATTCACATTTCCCTCACACCAAAACCAATGCGAGCAATGTGATACAATCCTCATTTATTCCATTATACCCCACGTCAACTCAACATAAACGTCATCCCCATTTCATTTACATGGAATCACTAAAATCCCCGTAAACAGTCTAAAACTCTAAAACTAAGACGAGGATTATCTTAAAGAGCGTTTATTGTAAGAACAAGGATTTGCATTTGTTGTCTTATACACACGTACCACCAATTCAAACTCAACATAACGACATAAAACATCAACGGAGTTTGTGTGTATTGTTTTTTCAATGTGTATGTATTGTATGTATATACAAGTATAATATATGTATGAGAAAATGTTAACAAACAAGTATAGTATAGTGCCTTTAGCTTAACTTACTTTGGTGTATCTGTATGCAGTTTGCATACAGATACAGCCGTTTATCTGTACAATAGAGCACTCGGGAGCAGGCTACAAACACACGTTGTTCTCGTTATCCTTCGTTATCTTTTTGTGTGTTAATTCTTCGACACATTCATTGACACGCATAAAACATTTAGCTGACAGACACTCTCAGACATTTACTGCCAACTGACAACTGTAACTGCTTGGCTGTAGTAAATGTTTTTTTTACTAACTAGTTTTAGTATATAAATGTATTGCTGTGCCATTGCATTGTCGTCGTGCTCTATGGTATTGTTTATCTATTAACCAGGCTATATAGCACGTATTTATGTACATATATTATAATGTACAGGTATTGGTATACAGGGTTTACAATTACTTTTATGTGTACCTATGTATGTAAGCTGGTTAAGCTGGCAAATGAATAATATTAATAATTTTACGCATGATTGGTTAACAATGTTTATAACATGGTTTGACATAAATAAAACACTAATGTTATATTACAATGTTCGATATATGTAGCTTACCTTCTAATAATTCTACTTAATTGCAATGTGGTGTACTCTACTATAATACTTATAATATCTAGGACAAGTTTGATTCATATCAAAAGATTGTGGAATCATCTCAGTCTTATGTATGCATGCACAAACTATGATGATCAAAATAATCAGTTAAAAATCTTATAGCAAGCAAAGCTATGAAGACCTTACAAGGTAGACTACCCAAAGAATTTGTACTGTTAAAGCATCCACTTTGTAAGTGTAATTGGCATTTAAAGCTATAGAGTCTATTTTCTGACAATTGGGATTGAGTATACCAAATAATACATTTTGAAACTAAATTGACTAGAAAATAACCCAGTTTGGAACTAATTTGAGTATTTAAACTGAAATAAACAATTTTGGCATAATGTATAGAAATATCTTGCGAAACAGCTTCATAAACGACGTGAGTATTAAAAGCAACTGAGTTGGAAGCGTAATATGTTATTTAACTACATAAGACTATTCACGAATTTGAAAGAATATAGAAGCAATCTAAACTCTTTTGTCCCATTTCAACTCATTGACGTCATCACCGTTGGACCATTTTAACTGGCCACCGAACTTACAATTAGGCTAATCGATTTTTTGCTGTATGAGATTTTTACATGTGTACTGTATACCAAGTTCGATCTTCCTAGCTCCATTTTTACTCGAGTTATAACAATGTCGCCAGACACACAGACTGGTATATTGAGTGTTTAAGACCTCGCTAGGTCATAGGTCTGAAATGAAAACCACTTTGTATTTGTATGTATTTATAATATTTATATTAAACTGTATGTTTAGTAGATTCGTATCTTTAAAATATTGTGAAAAATACTAAATCATAATTTTATTTTATTTTGATCTTAAGAAGAAGAAGCACACCCTGTGTATACACCTTCAAAACATTACAAACTAGTAATTTAAACTGCATGGCACACTCTAATCTAATACGTTTTACCTCGGGACCTCGAGGCGTACATGGGTGAGATTGCGTAATAGTATAATAATTTTTTATCTAGGAAAAAATGATGATTATAATATATGCGGTAATGTGTCGGTTGACTTTCTGAACTGAAAGTCTCTGAGCTGTAGAATTTATACAGATGGAATATACCATCATAACAAATGTCCGTTTATCTAATCGATATTTACCTGTGGATGACACGGCCTATCTATACTCGATAGATTCCATGTGTGAATACAGAATATTTGATGTCAGAACTTGGGTACTCCACAGCAGAGATTCATTTAATATACGATAGTGTGAATGATTGAAAAGTAAGCTATTATTTACCTAGTGCTAGGCTTCTGTTTGCATTTTTAAAATGCCAAATATGCATAACGTGACAAATGAATTTTTACTCAACATTTTACACGCTTTTTTCATTTTCAATGTTTCGTCACGTTTCATTGACTAGGAGGCATAACAATAGTGTATTACCTATAATAATAATACATACTACGTAATATTTTTACTTACAAACACTTATCTCTTCCATTACTACCATTAATCTCACCCACAGAACAGACGTATTATTATTGTTCGCTGTACGACAGTGTATTGAGTTGATTGCATGAGAAGAATTGAATTGTAAAAATACAAAGATTTTTTCCTCGTCATTCGCTGACTTGGCTGACTCTCCTGTTTCTATCACCCTGTTGCTGCTGTTTTCGGTTTCATATCTGAGAAAAGCAGCACATGTGGCAATCTGTTTCACGGAGTGTGTAAGCTTTGAATTGACTTACATTTAGTAGAGAGAAAGCCGATGCGGAAAGAGATTCGGTGTTTTTAGTTAACACTTGGAAATAATTTAAGCTTCAAACATCAAATCGTCATTGCTTCTTGCATTGTTTATTTGCAACGTGAGAAGCCTAAATCAAGCTTAGCATTATACTACACTACCTCTATAACAACTACTAAACAAAGGTTAGTGTTTTGTCTTGTATTTTGTTGCGATGCTTTTCTTTCGAATACTTTCGAATTTACATAGGTAGTTCTATATATATTTTTTTTCTATAAATGATATTAAAGAAAGTAAGGTACATGTATTATATTGCACAGGTGCTTTCATGCAAATTACTATTCCATGACATTCGCTTACCTAATAACACTTCTATGTAAGTTCAATGCTTTTCTAACCTAGATAGGTTTTATAAAGTGTGTTCGTTCCAGTATGTTTCAAGTGTCTGTTTTTTAGAGAAGAATTTTGAGGCACCATCCGCATCCTTTTCATGAAAATGCATTAGATATACATTAGGTATACACTTATTAGATTACTGATATTGTTCTCATCCAATCCACCCAGATATAAGTAGGACATAAAACAAAGCTGTGATCTATAAAAAAAGTCATAAAAGTCGACATTGCATTTTCATATATTGTATGATATTACTCTTATTAAAAATTATATTGAAATAATATTAATTTTTAATTTCTTATTTACTTTAGATATCCTGTTTACAAAACATTGGAATCATGAAGTTTGCCGAACATTTAATCGCACATATCACTCCAGAGTGGAGAAAACAGTATATTCAATATGAGGTAAGAAAAAGATATATTTAATAAAATATTGTTTTAAAGTAAAGAAAAATAATTTACCAAAAGTAAATGATGTAAGGTGCCCACTTATTTGATCTTTCCACAAAATAGACATTTCATTTTTTGTCAATTTTTTGGAATATTATAAATTATGTGTGTAAATAATTCTATCCATTTTAAATTCAACTATTGTGAAACCTCATAGTCAGAAGTTTCCGTAATTACATTTTTATGCCGAATAATTTGGTACCCTTCAAAGCTTTCTCCGGCCTTTCATCTTTCACCAACTTTCACTATAGTGAAAATTGCAATTTTGCAAGATCCCTTAATATGACAAAAAAATGAATACACCGAATCACTCATAGAATGGACTCAAGTGGTTTTATGTACCTATTCACACAAAGTTTACATAATATGATATTTATATTTTTATATTTTATACTTTCAAATATAGGTATAATAGATATATCCAATCGTTTTTCTTATTTTGTGATTTAAGGACATGAAAGCTTTGTTGTATGCTGCTGTTGAACAGGCTCCATCATCCGATGTTATTGAACCAGATGTTCAGCTTAGACATTATGCCCAATTTGACGAACAATTTTTCCACTTTTGCGAAAAAGAGCTTATAAAAATCAACACATTTTACAATGGTTCAAATTTTATAAATCTGATAAATTCTTTTATACTTTGATTTTAGTAGATAGAATGTATTTAATTGTGTCATTCAATCTCTTTAACTACATTGTGTGTATTTAAAAATAGAAAAATTGTCTGAGGCTACCCGAAAGTATGTCAATTTGAGAAGCGAATTGGATTCATTGAGACAAAATGAAGAAAATGAACGAAGTGGTATCATTGATGGTCTTCGAAAAAGAAAAGAAAAGGCTGTTCAATTCTTTGGAGGAAAGAAGGAACCTTTGAGGAAAATGGCAGATCTAAAACTAGCATTCAGCGAATTTTACCTGAGCTTAATTTTACTGCAAAACTATCAAAATTTAAACTACACTGGGTTTCGGAAAATTCTTAAAAAACATGATAAACTCTTGACCAGTGACAGTGGAGCCAAATGGCGTGATGACAAAGTCGAAATGGCTGGGTTTCATACGAACAAAGAAATCGACAAACTTATTCACGACACAGAAAATACAGTGACGATGGAACTAGAATTTGGAAACCGGTATAATATATATTATTGTAATTTATGCGGTTAAATAATTCTTTTTCATTGACAATTTGTACCTATAGTTGAAAGTTGAATGGATGCTTTAATTATTCGTTTTTGTAATTCTAGAGCTAAAGCAATGAAAAGATTACGAGTGCCTCCATTAGGTTCTTTTACGCTTTCTTTACATTAGAATACATTTAAAAGTAGTGATTTTATAGATTCCACAAATAACAAAGTTTTCATTTACAATAATTTTATAATTACTCTTATCATTTCTACCTAATGAAGCAATGTTAATGTGCATGTATTTTTGTAGGAGACCAACAATCACCTTGGACCACATTTAAGGTTGGTAATGGTAATGTTTATACACATGAATTGTACATATAGGAGATTAGATCGAACTTACATTATCGGATTAATAGGTTGGATTGTTCTCTGGCTCGTTCATGGTTTTGTTGGTTGCTGTCGTCTTGTCAGCTATATTTCATGGCCCACATCGTGAAGACTGGAGAATAGTATTCCGCCTTTACAGAGGCCCTTTGTTGCTGGTCCTATTCATATTTTTGATGGGGATTAATGTGTATGGCTGGCGTTCTTCGGGAGTCAATCATGTTTTAATCTTTGAATTGGATCCAAGAAATCATTTATCTGAGCAACACCTTATGGAAATGGCGGCCATTCTAGGAGTTGTTTGGACATTAAGTGTTCTTAGTTTTCTGTATTCTAAAGCTCTAAGTATTCCTCCATATGCCAACCCGCTGGCTTTGGTCATCATACTAGTATTATTTATGCTGAATCCAACAAAGACATTTCGACATGAAGCCCGATTTTGGGTTCTATCTGTTCTCGTGAGTTGAAATTTGAAAATCATATTTCATTTTTATTACTTTCAGATCATAGTTTTTGAGCAATCTATTTTCTACTTTTGCAGTGGCACATTATGTGTGCACCCTTCTTCTACGTTGGATTTGCAGACTTTTGGCTGGCAGATCAACTTAATAGTCTGGTTCCTGTGTTAAATGATTTTCAGTATCTGATATGCTTTTACCTAACATCAAATGGAGATTTCGATAGTGTTGGCCCAGGTACAGCTCTGAAACTCTTGTAAAACAAAAAAACTAATATCTAAAAGCTTTTTTTAACTCTATGAACTTATTTTGTAAATAGACGACACAAGATGTGTTGGTATTGATAAATCTTGGTATTTTCGACCGTTCTTTGCATGTCTTCCGGCATGGTTTCGTTTTATGCAATGTCTTCGACGTTATCGCGATAGTAGAGAAGCATTTCCACATTTAGCTAATGCTGGAAAATATTCTACGACCTTTTTTGTCGTATTATTTTCAACATTAAATCTTTATTATAGAGGTATGAATTTTCTACTCTTTCTTATGAAATCTTACAGTTGCTTGTCATCAAATCGCATAAAAAGTAACATTAATTTTAGCTAAGTAATTATTTTTTTAATATATTTTTATATAGAAACCCATAAGGTAGAGTTGAATACATTCTTTTTCTTGTGGATTGCTGCGTCTATAATTTCCTCGTGCTATGCTTACATTTGGGATATCAAAATGGATTGGGGCT
>JAQFYB010000552.1:0-50066 GCA_034694085.1 Pogonognathellus longicornis
ATAATTTTCATCAAAAATTCAGTTGGGCTTTGCCTTCCGTCGAGTGAGTCTGGGTAGGTTAGCTGAAACGCGCAGTACTGCATGTATTTTGTCGTGGAATACTTTATACAGTACAAATATACTCTGAATTATTTTTCAAAGAATTCAAAAGAAATCAATTGATTTTGTTCAAATTTTTAAGCAAATCCTTTATTAAAATCATTTTTAAAAAAACAACACACTCCCTCTGAAAATTGTAAATGCGCACAATGTGCAGTAAATTAGATATATTATTTAACATTAAATTCAATTTCTCACTTTATTAACGTATTTAGCTTTAGCATTTTAATTTTAGCCTAAATAGTGTACGCATAGATAAGTAATAAGATTGTTTATTTTGGTTATACTTTGCAGGTTGAGTTTAAAATTAAAAAATAATGCGTATTTTTTAATTGACATGATATTTATATACATATAATGCATGAACTTCCTATAGTTTCAATATCTGTAAACTTATAATTCAATTAAATAAATATGCGCTACACAATTTTACAGTCTGATTTTTTACAGATTCATTTAAAGTAATACGTAAATGCTATATTATAGCTAATTCATAGATATTATTAATTAATTAAATGTACTTATTGTATACAGTAAGCAATAATGTTATAAAAAACTTGTAATTCCAATATGTTTTACAGTATAAAATATGTATGCATGTATGTAGCAATAATACAACATATTGTTGCTGCTAACAAGGACGGGCAAAAATCGTTTGTATAAAACAACATGGCCATGGTATATAATATTAAATACATAGGTGTATCGCTTGAATTATCGAATTATTCGTGTTTAATAATGATGTGTTCCTAAATGTATGCATAATATGAAATGGAATGGTATAAGATACATATACAAATACGATACATGATGAATTATTACACAAAAATTGTTGGCTTATACATACAAATGTAAAATAAATTAGTACATGCCTGAATACACACTTATAGGTGTAATGTAAATAGGTACCAATTGTCGTAGCATTTTTAATATCTACAGCTTTTGGCTATGTAGTGCATACCAGTACCTACTATCCGTATGCAAATTAATACTAATTTAATTTAACATATTGTATTGTTGGTTTAACAAAATAATTGTAATCATTATCCACATAAAATCCTCGCGGTATAGTAAAATACGTATAGTTTTTACAAAACAAAAATACCCCAGTGTAGATAATTATTAATCAAGTATAGAAAGCAGAGATGAGAAAGTTCTTGGCATAAATTAATTCGCTCCCATTCCTGATCATGGGGGTTTCATGGAAACTTTTACATGAGACATGATTGATTACATAAACTTTTCAGGAATTTTTTAATATTTCTTTCGAACAAGTCATAGTGTCAATTTACAAATGTTCTTACTACATTGATAGACAGTTGTGTGAAGTAAAGCATCCACTTTCATCAAATTCTTATACAAAAAGCCAAATTTTTGATTTAAAATATTCCATAACGAGTTTATAAATGATGAAGAAACTTGGAAAAATAATTTGGAAAAATTTAATTCAGCAAAAAATTGTCTGCCTCAGATAGGGTTTGATCATTGAGTATATCTGCAAGGATGGCACAGGTTGAATCATGTGCTATCCCTCTGGATATACATCTCAGATAAAAGGTAATTTGCACATGAACCCTACCACCTACCTAACACCTGACCCTACAGTGACCCTACAATTGTGCCATCATCGACAGAACCAGGGGTGAGCATAGAAGTGGTCATTTACTTGCATTTGTCAACAAATCGCCGCCAATTCCACTAAGCTACGACTTCACCATGTAGATAAGGACTACGAACCGTACTTATAATTTGAAAAAGCGTAATTAAGAATTTCACCGACATTCATTAATTTTTTATAAAAATAAAATAATAAAAGAAAAACAAATAGGCGTAGCCAGGATTTGGTTTGGGGGGGGGGGAACTCAAAACGCTCATCCATTAAGTAAGAATGTCCCTTTTTTGCTCTGCAAAACGCTCATTTCCCTTATTAATTGATTTGGATGAAAGGAGTTGAACGGGAGTCTTAAAAAGGACTTTCTCATCTCTGAATCTGACATATTTATTATAGGGAGAAGCATTAACATACACTATCGCTACGCTTTTTCTTTTGTTTGACCAACAAAAATACAATGTAATATTTCGAAGTTGCGACATTTAGCTATCTCTATGTACCTACACATTGCTAATTGCTTGCATAGTTGATTATTATTTGCATATTATTATTATCTTGTTCACTATTACATTTAATTTTATAGACACATGATTTTGATAGAAGCACAGAATTAAAGTTCATGTTATGTAAAATGTTTGTATAAATTATATTACGTAGTTACAGTTAGGGCAGGAGACAGTTTGATTGCTTAATGAATAATATTGGCTGTAACCAATCCTTGTTATAATATATAGCACCATTCTATTTCAATGGAAGAAAGACGTTTGAAATACATGTTACAATTTTTATAGCAAATGATTGTTTATACATAGGTAGATAGAGTTTTTTAGAATATAGATACATCGGGGACGTCAATGCATGTGATTGAATGGCTACAGCTACACATTATGTACATTTTGTCATTATAGATACGATACAGCTAACAATATAGCCATGATTACGTTTCTCGTAATAATTTTATCAGTAACACCATTGTCAATATCAAAATGAATTGTAAATGAATCTGATTGAATAGTCAGACACGAAACTGATATTCGTGTGGAATGGAAGATGATTGCGTTGAAAAGTACGGCAGAAAGAACGAATGCTAAGATTTGTGTAAATAGCGCATACGAAAGATATTAATATAGAATGAGAATATTATTGAAAAGAGCTCTTTCATTGTCGATACTTACAGTTTTTGTCATCATAATGTCATGTCAGTGTTGTGGTTTGAGTAAAAAGCTTTAGCGTATAGTGTAAAAGGTATAATATAGCTTTATATTTTCGTTTATTAATATTATTGTACTTTAAGTATAGATTAGTATATTCATAATAAATTATTTCAAGTAGGTATGTCAATGTCAATGTATGTAACCGCGAACTGATCATAAGTCATAAACACTTTGTTTAGTAGAAATTCTGCATGTATGTAGTAAAGTAGTAGTACGTGTACACAAGTACATTACAATTACAGATACGTAATAATAAGTGTATGAATGAATGAAGTTGAAAGACAATTGTCATATTATATGGAGCTATAGTTTTATGTACATTTTACATTTATAATTTTTTTACTTATGTATGTATGCGAGTAGATTTCCCGAGTAGTAATCAATGGTTTCATATTTTACTTTCAGAGATAAAACTTTTTAGTAGTTTTTGGATTTTTAGTAGATAGTGATGGATGAGTGATATTTTATTAACGTTAATTATTCAACTTGTTTATCTCATAGTTATTGTATTGCGTTGCTGCATTTGCTTTGCATATTGATTTGACTGTAGTATGTATCTGTATTTTATGTATTTATTCGTAGTACAGCTAATATATTTTATTTTTATGTAGTACGTACATAGTAGAGAGTACTGAAATAGTAAAGCCCGACGTAGTTTGTGTTTCTTATCGTAGTCATATCATATCATAGTCATATCATCATCAAAATTCATCATAGTATTAATAGTACCACCGTATAATAACCTTTTAGCACACGGCTATTTTTGTATTTAGTAAAACAGGCCTTTTTGATAGTAGTGCATGGAAAGCGCTTGTATGGAAATATTATCGTCATACATCTGGAGGAGGACTATAGGGAAGTCGGAGTTTTGTACCAGATTAAAATTAGTCCGCTTTTAAAGGTAGAAATAAAGGCGTTTTGTGTCTTCCGGTCCCAAATATATGGCTTTGTCATAAGCTTGAAACATGAAATAGTTCACTAATTTGAACTTGAGAAGATGTATAGTTTTTTATATTAGTCCGGACGTGATGTGATTTGATTCTCATTTTAATTGTAATATAATTTAATATAAAAACTAAATCTGTCAATCAACTATCATAATTATAGCAATCTTCAATAAGTATCACGGAAGATGGAAACTTAAAATTTTAATTGTAATTAGTACGTTTACGTAGGTAGTAGATGTACTCACGAATTCATTTTAAATGAGTATTAAATCACCTGATTGTTACGCACAATATAATTAGACCTTGTAAATCAATGTACTCAACATTTAACAATTAGTTTAGGTATGTATGTTTTAAATATTAAATCTTTTTTGATTCTTTGAGTCAGAGAGGAAGCAATAGTTTCTATTACACTTTTACAGTATAGGTATACCGTTTGTATTTCAATACAATTAAATGTTACTGCATTGTTTATTTATACCAACACTATTATGCAATAGTATTAGTTTTTAACTTATTTTTCATGTTTTCTTCGTATAATAATGACTAATTACTAATTTCGGTATTTATGTAGGTATTATTGTTAAAAAGCGCGATATTTACGGATGTTTTTGTTATATGGATGTATGTATTGACTAAGGTATGGTAGGTTAGTTATTATTTATTATAAAACTGGTGTATGTATGCTATGTAACTGGCTAGTGGCTAATTATTATCTAATGCCTGCAGAATTAATGCTTTGATGAATTAGGAACACTCATGAATCATGAGGCCATTTCATTAGCGTGGTACTGACTATCCTTAACTACTACGAATATGCTCTCCGAACCTTTTGTTATGATAGTAACTCTTCCTTTATCTTCCTTTACCGGCTCATTAACAGTATTTGTAGTTTCAGGTTTGATTGAGTCTTGAATTTCAATCGTTACATTATCGGCACTTTGTTGAATTACGTTATCATTGTCATATTCAGCATCTTCGGGCTCCTCGGGAATTATTTCTATTACAAAACGGCTGGGGGATACCTGAGAGCCTAGGTCCTGTTTGGCATCAACCACTTCCCCGTTCCGGGTTTCTGAACAATAATTTCAAACACATCAATATCATCAATTTGTTCTCTATGATACATGACAGTATTTACAAATGTACATCGGAAATTCTAAGTGTCTAAATATCTTGTAACGTAAATCTACTTAAATGGAATGTACAGAAAAGAGTGTGCAAAATTAAAAATGATTAAATGCAAAGGGATTGGAAAATAAGGTGCAAATAAAAGCTTTGAAAGCAAATTCGCAACTACGCTTTGCAAAATGAGGTTAAAATGACCTGATAAATTTTTAGCTCCTACTTCATCACCTTCAATTTGCTCTTCATTGTCTGCATTTGTATCTTGGAAGGTTTCGTCGAAATTAATCATCTCACTCCCTTCGAAGTGACAACAAATGGTGAAAATAAGACCGACAATAAGTATGACAATTCCAGTTTCAAGTAAGGCAACAACTGTGATAAACAACGAGACGAGGATGAAGACAGCACCCACCAATGCCATGATGGCAAATACGTGTGACAGATTGAGTCCACGGGCTCTCTGGATTTACAAATACCACCAATCAATTTTTAACTTCATCCAAGCATTCTATCTTCATTTACACAAAGCTATGCTTAATATATTTTTCAAAGTAATTTTTTGGATCATATACATTTGATCATCAAATGTTAGGTTACTATGCTATCTCTAGAGAAAATAACCTCCTTTCCATATGGCCATAGGTATGGCCATAGGAATAAATAAATGAATCTTTCATCCAGACTTCCTCAGATTATTTTGATATTTGCTGTAATTCGGTGGATGATATTTCATCAACCATTTCATTTTTTGAATTCCTATGGCCATACCTTATATATTATATATGTTTATGGCCTTGCTTTCTTTCTGTAATTACTAATTACTTATGTAACTTGTAAGTGAATGAAATGATAAAGTATGTATTGAGATTGAGAGTATGTATAATGTATAGTATACATATTTTATACAAATATATAGCAATATTATCGTGTTATCGTGTAATATTGATGTTACTTTAGACTTGTAATGCGGCAAAATCGTATTATGATACGAGGAAATAGATTTGGTTCATTATTTTGATGCTTTCTATGCTACAGATGTTTATCATGCAAATAACGCTCACCTCGAATTTATTCCATACTTAATGCCTAAGTATATACTTAACAAGGTACACAGAAACAAGATATTTCACATTACATAGTATAGTGAAATAACTACTGCAGGGAGTTTCTCTTAACATGCACATACATTTCCCATTTGCTATAATAAACTAATTGTATCTGGGTATTTAAGTATTTATGAAACCGTTTCACAATTACTGACTCATATTTCCGAAGTACCTTTAATAGAGACTATATATAGTTATAATGTAATAAACAGGGTGCTTAGACGTGAATAATTTATCTAAACACACTTATAATACGTACATGAACAAAAAAACGATTTGTCGTAACAAATCGTTTAGCAAATACCACAATAGTAATTGTAATAGATACACATACCAAAAACAGATACACATGTATGTACATGGATTGCATTCATAAATGAATGTGGTAGAGTGCTCAAAGTGAACATTGTGTTAATATTTATCATACAATCTGCTGTCCAATAACATACCTAAGTTGAAAATACTTATGTTAGTATTGAAAACTACAACTTCAATCTTAGACTACTTTTTTATAAACGCACCTACTTTGACAGTATTAATCATTTGAAATATCTTCTCCAATTTTGTTTGTCGGCATAAATGTTTTTGTGGGTCATACTATTTTATTAGTATCATGTATTTGGTATGTATGTATTTTGTATTGTATTGAATTAGAAAAAAGATATGGTTCGTTTAAAAGATAATAAATCTGTTGAATTATTTTGTGTATAAACCACAGTAAAATCATACATTTATTTGTGATGAGGAATTCTAATAAATTTGCTGTAGTAAATGTAATCATTGCATTTAAATGTACATTAATAATTTTAAAGTAAAATGTGATTCTTACTTTTCTTGCGGCAATAACAGCCGCCTGTCTTTCCTCCATCTTTTCCAGATACCAATTGTTAATCGTGGACAAACTTCCCGAGGAAACATGTTTGTTATCACGCTCTAGGCGACGTGTCAGGGGATTTGCTACACGACTTTTGGCTTCCTCTCGCCTCTGTCGCTGGTTTTGCAGCGCTCTAGCAGCGTGCATGCCTTAAATCAGCGAGCACACTCTCAGGTCAGGTCACAGTGCACACTCATAGAGACTCAGTCGCAGAATCAGACACCCAAAAACGAAGAATAAAATTCTAACACACAACTTTCCTCCTATAGCTATAGCTATTCGTCCAGTGACAATCTGTATGCGTATGTGTGCTAAGAGCAAGAGTAGAAAATCTCACTACTGTATATACGTTACACCACTTTGACTGACGGAACTTGTTTAGTTTACTCGGAAACTCAAAAGGTCAACTGCTGTCTCTCCAAAAAAGTTTGGCTGCATATTTTCAGTCTTTCAGTTTTGGATGAGTATGAATAATAATTGGATAATGGAACCATAAGCTTTCTCCATAAAGTTATTCCTAACTACCCAGTTGAATAGAATCGATGAAGAATTTATACATTTAGACGAATTTCTTGCACTTTCCATTTTTCTATATACTCCGATAGAGCTCCTTGTTGTGTATATATCCTATTGCTACTAAAAACGTCGTGCGTGAGAAAATTGTGAGAAATGTGATTAGAAAAGATTTGTCTTTGAATTGAACAAGGAATGCAAGGTATTTTTTAAAAATTCCTAAGGAAAGTTTCTATATTGGAAGAGTGCGAAAAGGGAGGGTATAAGGATGGAATCTTTCTGACAAGGACAAGATAGGACAGGACAGGGCACTACAGGGCTAAAAGTATGTACAGGCAATGAGAATTCCTCTGCAAAACTGAACTTTAGCAAGAATGCGGGTAACGAGAGCTTACGGAAGTGCAGATCGATTCCAAAGGCTCCTCCTTTTATTACATGTATAGGAGAATCTGTAGAATCCCTAAGATGTTCCCGGACTACATACATGCATGCTCATTACATAATAGTCTCACTCACTCACATAGCACACACAACCAACTCCCGTACTTTTCCATCCTTTTCCTTCCATCAACCTACATCCACTTCCTCCACTATCTTCATTCCAGTTCGTAATACCATTATTCCTTAGTGCTCTACGGCCACTACCATCACTACAGATACTACTCACCCTATTTTCTACATCACACAGATACCAAAACTTGGAACACGATATACCACTTCGTTTTATTCCTCTGACGACCCTCTAATTAAAAGCTTACTTTAATGTATTGAGTACTGCCACTGCGAAACTTAGATAGTTATGTCCTGATACTACTCTCCAGTCCTATGTCCTACCCGACAGACTTTCCTTTATAGTCTAATTTTGCAACACACAGTAGTCATGTCATAATCATAATATAATCCTGGCTAGCAACATAACAGCACAAGGGACTAAGTTGCACAGCTAATAAGAATACAATTAGTTTTCATCGATCTGTCCATACAGTAATAATACAGCTATTTAACATGCTACTTTTTACGCAAATTACAGCAGTGCTCAACCTAATTTTCTTGCTCCAATTCTGATAACACAAATTAACATTCAAACGCTATTTATTCCACTTTCAATTACAACTCATACTTGCAATTTTGACAATGGATGGATACTTTGGAGAGAACTGCGTGTATAAAATACGTAGAACTATTAGTATTGTCGTGCTCAATTCCAGTACTAGAAAATTAATTGAATTCCTTTGAGGATTCATAATTATTTGTGACCAGACGAACCTCCTTGATGTCCTCCGATAAAATGTATGTGCTACAAATGCATGTGGTGTCTACAAAGTGTTTCGTTGACCGTTTATCATGTATTAATTATGGTATACTCAGTATGCAGTAGCTGAATGCTCAATGTTACATATAGATAGCTGCATGGGGGATGTTGTTTCTAAAAACAGTTCTTTAGACACAACTGCTATTGTAGTAATATTTGCAACCAAGTGCAATGTTCCATAGAGTTCCCATCGTTTAAATAGCAAGCAAATTAATGTAGTTTATATATCGCAAAATCGCAACATACTTCAAAGCAAGGCCGTACGCAGGATTTGTTACCGGTATAAAAGTAGGTTTAAGGGTGAAAAATTCATCAAAGATGACGAAAACTCCGATGTTGCAAAAAATCGAAAATATCTAGTGTTTTCAAAATTTCACACACCTATATATACATTTATGCAGCCTTGCCTCATGGTGTATCACGTTACGAGTATAGTGGACTACTAAATTACTGCCTGCCTGCATACAGGTAAGGTCTTTTTACTTGGCTGAAATTTAATGAGTTTCATGCAAAATGAAAATAGCTAATAAAGCCTTTGATGTCATATCTATCAACTCGCAAACATTATGTTTTATATAATATGGGTACACAATTATTTTGGTATTTCATTTTACTACAGTGAAATTGCCAATAACAATCTCTTATTGCTCAATACTAGTTTAAAACGTATTACTCTAAGCTGTAAAAAAATGCTATAAACAGCTGAAATGACATGAACAAAGAACACAGAAAATATAATGCAATCAGAGTATAGTATGCCATAATTAAAAATAGAGACAATCTTTCATAATCTCATATGTAAAAAGCAAAAACAATACTTAAATAAATTAAATTAATAAAACTATTTCGGTTTTATTTTTGCTGTCCTAATTTTTTGTACAGATCATGTTTGTAGAGTGCATGTGGTAATAAATTGAGATGTGCATGAGATTACATGGAATGATTTAAGATAATGATGAGAGTAGTACAAACACCAAACAACAAGTAGTTTACAAAATTTGGTTTCAGGTCATTGAGGTCATTTCAGGTCCTTAAACCACACGTTACAAAAGTTCTAATACTGTTAGTTAGTACAGAAATGCATTTGATTTTAAAGTACCTACCTACTTATACATGACACAGAAGAAATGTTAAACTAATCTTCGGGTCGGCTGTAAAAGACTTGACTTCCTATTCTGGATTGTCTTCTGTGATTCAGTAGTCGAGAATATTGAGGAAATCGCCAAACAAACGGAGGAAATTGTTTCAACTGTTGTTCCAATGGATTTGAGTTGGTGGGTGGAGAGTAATTGAAATTCGGGAAATTATAATTTTGATCATTAGGCAGTGGAGGGGCAAAGGATGTAGATGAGGGTTGCATAGTAGTTGTAGTGGAAGGAGCCATTGTCGTTGGCAAGGTTGTGGGTACTTGATCAGAATCCCTGATTTGATCCGGAGACGGTCCTAAAAGAACCCTCTTGATTTTTTCCTCCAGCTGATGGATTTGAGCTTTGGATGCTCTGAGCTCAGAGTCTAATTTTTTATTGGTTGCCTCAAGATCCCCACGAGCATGTTTCAACTGCTGTATTTCCTGGTGCAAAGGAAGACTTTGTTGCTGCAGTCTTTCGATTTGTCCATCTTTTTGCATGTTTTGTGCCTTGAGATTGGTTATGGTTTGTTTCTGATCCTGAATTGTGTGTTGAAATTGTCCATTTTGATGCTGAATGTCCTGATTTGTTCTTTCAAGCTGTTGTCCTCTGAGACGAGAATTACTCAGCTCTTGATCCGCATTCAGATATTTTTGCTCGATATTTTGTGCTTTCAGTTCACATTGCTCATTTTTCAATTGAAGGTTTTGTCGGTCGGATTTGATTTCCAAAATGCTTTGTTCCAGATCGCGAGACTTTTGAAGTAGCTTTTGATTTTCTGCCTTATTTATCAAAAGTTGCTGATCCAATTCCTGACTTTGTTCTTGCAATTTCATATTTGTCTCTTGTAATCTCTTGACTGTTTTTGGGAACTGCTCACTTTCTTTTTTAAGTCTTCGATTTTCATCGTCCAGTTGTCTGACCTGTTCTTCAGTCCCTGTGATTTCTTGTTGAAGCTGAATGTACTGTTTCTTCAACTCCAAATTTTCTTGATGTATAAACTTCATATGCATGAGATTCTCTCTGGTTGGTTCTTTCTCTGTAGTTGTAGCTTCTGTAGTTGGAGCGGCTGTGGTAGAAGTAGTCGTAGTTGTAGTGGTTCCCCAAGGGTCAAGTGTCGGAGGAAACCTATTTTCTCTATTAGCAAACCCATCAACAACCAGCTCTGGTTCTGGCTCGTATAACTGAAACAAATTGAATTTTGTAGGCTCCGTTGTAGTGGTTGAGGGAGTTGTGGAAGTAGTTGTGGTGGTTGTGGCATCTGTACTTGGCTCATTCGTAGACGATTGCTGCTGGAAATAATTGGTGAATCGATTTGTATTGACGGGGGTGTAACTCAATTTGAAGTAATCATCTTGGTTTCGCTGACTGTACTGTGGAGTCGGTTGCTGTCCAAAAAGTGACTGTGGCTGTTGCTGAGGACCGAAAATTGGTTGTTGTTGTTGTCCAAAATAGTTGGGGTATTGTTGCTGCTGTTGTTGAGACTGTTGAGGCTGGAAATAATTGTAATTGTTGTTATTGTTGAAGTCATAAGCTCCGTTACGACAATTGGGATTTGTTAGGTAGGTGAGGAGGCATGTAAGCGGAGAAAGTGGAGTCTGAGTTTGTCTCTTTCGTCTGTGCAGAATGGCATTTTCCATTGGTGTCTCATTTGGAAGAGCTTCTTTGGTTAACTTCGTAAATGAGAAGTCATCGGAGAATTTGTAGTCTTTCATGGAACCATGAGGAGACTGTTAATGAATCAATTAAAAAAATCTGTTACTATATCTCGATGTACCTCTAAAAGTATCTGTAGTAATATTCTAAGTATATTCGAAGTATGTCTCAGAATAATAGATGAATTATATGAAAATTGTTTGGAAAGTATTACCACAATTGTTTTTCCTTCTGAAATTATTGGTACAAGAACCAAACAAAGTAAAACTGCACCTCTCGCCATGTTGATGCAGTATTCAGAATTAGATTACCTAAAACAATCTATAATGAATCATTACGAAATAAATGTAGTTTGCAAAAACAAATGGCAATTGGTTATTTAACCAGAAATATTTTATTATTTATGATAGAATTATATCAGCAATTGTTGCTACCTGTTTCGTTGACAGAAGTGAGCGTTAGGACTCTCTTTGAAAGACTGGCTCAAAGACATTCCCAGGCGACTCCTTTATCCGAAACGAAAAAATTAGCAAAAACAATATCTGGAAAGAAACGAGTACCTAGCTAAACAACTAAAATAATTGTATGTAAATACTCGTGCTAAAAAACAGCTAACAACATATATAAATTGCATACCTGCATAACATTTAATAAAGAATAAACACATACTACATACATAATACATTACATACATGCATGAACAATTGTTTTAACGTTATCTACATACTATGTACCTACAGTGTGTTACATATAATAATATAGCTACTGTATCTTGTGTATAATACTCGGCTTGTGTGGCTGAGTAGATGTTGAGTTCCTGTGAAAGAAAAGGAGTATTCCAGACAACTTGAGTTTCACTTGCATTGCCGTGTTTATGTGAATGTGAAGCGTATATTTTATATGCATCGAACAGGTCAAAAACACTTTTTGTATCGTGTCAATAAACGTATTCATTACCATTCTGGATATTGTCTGTGAGAAAATGCTTGGATTTGATTTGCAGTCCACACTTGTGACTTCCCTTATTGCTCATACACATATAATCACGCTTTTTGTCTTTGTTTCCTTTTTCTGGGAAGGTTTCGGATGTCGGATGCTTGTCAAGCTGAGCATGTACGAAACTTCATGAAACAACAAGAACGTCACATCCTTCTTGCTATCACAATGTCATTTACATTTTTCGTTACTTAATGTAAGTTCAAAGTCTCTCTTTCAGCCCCCGTCATTTTATCACACTATCTGGCTATAACAATTACATAATTTTCTCGTGTCACCATAATCTCTAGTGTCAGAAGCAGTAGGGCAGAAAAATTATACTGAGCAAAAACCTGTTCTGTATCTATTTATGGCAAAATTAGTACCACAAACACTTTACAGCTATACATAGTAATAAAATCCAGGATGCATGCATTTAGTTACATCAATAATACTGTAAAAGCATTAGGTATTACAATTTAAGTGTATTAATAGCACATAAGCAGCTTTGATTGTGAAAGAAAATCTAATTCTCTCAATTTCTCAAGTTCAATATTATAAACGGTACACATTGTATGTGTGTATAGACCATCACATTATGCATTAGTGAGACTGAGAGTCCTGATGGTGTTATGTAATGCACAACCTTTGGCTTGTACAGATGTATGGAATACAAATGTAATGTAGCGAAGTAAATGTAGTGTCACCGTCTTGAACACAAAGGTTCCCAGTTTGGTTCATTGAATCCAGAGTTGAAGGTTAATGGAATCTAGTGTGGGTTGAAATCGTGGGAGAAATCCAATAAAGGTTCTCTTTCTTCCCCAGTCTTATGTAATTGTCCTGTTCAGAGGAAGTGATTCATTTTTACTGCCTGCATTACGCTTTTTGTGTAAACAATTCATTAATAATGCATACCTATGTGATAGCGTGCTTGTTTATAGAGTCTATTATGTTTTCAGTTAATCATTTCACACCTATTACAGTAATAAACATTTCTGCCAGAGGTTTAGACTATAACGGATATGATACTGGTGAGAGTGGCTAATGCAATTTCAACTCTGAAGCAACATAATATCAATGTATATTATTCTGCTATGATTAATGTTTATAGATTGTATAATATTGAATTCTATAGCTTGAAACTCAAAATGTATGTGATTCAAAGTTGGCATGATTTATTTTATAAATAAATAAAGCATTTTTCATAATTTCATGCGTTCAAGTATACTACTTATATACTTTGCCCATTTTGAGAAAACTGAATTTTATCGATTTCAGATTGATGTAATATATTGGGGGTCGATTCTTAAATATTATTTTGCAATTATATTTGTTTAAGCGATAAAATATGTAGATTTTGAGCTGATAAATGTTTTTCGGTCATAATTTCTTGAATACCAAAGTGTGTGCAAGAATACCAATCCCGAATCCCCATGTATTATTAATACAAAGGGTTACGTATAGTCTTTATGCACCTTTTTGCCTACAGTTTAAATGGACATTGTGAGAAAGTTGTTCCAAATTTTGACGGGAACACTAAAGTAGTACATCTTTTAAGAATAATTTTTTTCTTTACAAATACTACTAAAAAATTATGAATTGTTTTATTAAACATTAATGTAAGAGTATGATAAAGACATTCGAGTTCCAATGTATAAGGTATGAAGTCACCGGAAACAGTGTAATGAGATTGAATGCGCACACAATATATGTGAATCAAAATTTGTCTATTTCCGACTACATATCTTCTTTGCTCCTGTTAACCGCTCCAGGAAGTTCCTTAGCCGTGTCTCGTGCTCCTTCATTTATAAATTCCAATCTAGGAGCATTTTGAACTGTTAGAACTTTCACCATGTCATTATCATCATGAGGTTCTGCAGATTTTTCTTCCATTTCTTTCTTGCTGACCTCATCAGATATTATAAATACACTCCCTACTCGACCTAGAATTAACAAGAACAGTATGTAGTACGAGTATTGTATTGAAATGTAGCTTTCATGGTAAAATCAAAGACAAAAAAGGTATGATTAACTTGTAGAATGGGAAAAATCATGTAGGTATCTATTAAAATGTCCTTAGTCTTAAATTCCGAAATATTATTAAGGAAATGTCATGAATGAAACTACAAGACATAATGTGAACACTTACTTCGATTGTACTCTGGCCAGTGTTCTGCAGCTTTCACAAAGCAAATCCCAAACATTAATACAAGTATGCCGGCAATGGTGCAAAAGACCCCAAAAACAAAAGGTGTGGGACGAAATTCGCTGGTCATCCCAACGAGTAAAAGTATAAGTCCAAGTATTGTAACAACTACTCCAATGAAACAAAAACACTTTCCCCAAACAACCTGCAATGCCAAAAACAAAACATCAGTTTGCAATTAATAATGATAGCTTTTTTAACCTAATTTTTACACACATTCATCCCAAGTGCAAGTGTATATCTTTTTATACAACAATCCAATATTTTCAGCCCTATTACTAATTTAGAAGATGATACTATAATAAAATTTGCTAATAATCTATAGATTCGTCAACGCAAATATTTTTGGTTAATAATTCTCAGACTGTCACTATAAAGAACAAAAGCAGGTATGTGTGTTAGTAATCATCATTCAATCTCACCGGTTCGATTTTTTTATTAGATTTTTCATAGCTGTAAAATGAACTTCCTTCCGAGCTCTCTCTAGAATAAACTCGCCCTTTGAACCCGGGCTTCTCATCCGTAATTGTAAGTGTAGAGTCTGTTCCCGGAGAACGTCTGCCGTTTTTAGCCTCTTTTCCTCCTTCCGGAGATTGAGAGAAACGATTAGGTTTATTTGTTTGTGTTGTTTGAGCTGGTGCTTGCAGCTCCCGTCTCGTTCTTATTGCTCGGGCAGCATGCATTTCTCCCTTGTCTCACCACCAATAAACCACTCAGATCTTTTACTTTCAGGAAATTCACGATTGTGTTGCTTGCTCTACTACTGTATCAGAGTTCTAATCTTTTGAATGAGCAATAATTTTCTTCCAATGCTACCCCATGTGTAAAGTATCCCAAAAAAACTTCCAAAATCAACCAGACACACTATTTCCATAAGTTTATTTGAAGTTTAAGGAATGAAACTTTTGGAATATATTTTTCAAATTGCAAAAGGAAATATACTTGTCACGAAAATGTATTCAAGGCAGTTTTCAAAGTTGAAGTTACACTTTATGTATGCGACTTCGTCCCTTTCTCACAACTGAATCCTCCAACCGAATCCTACACTTTCACTTGTGGTCCATTTATTTTCTTACGTGGGTTTCGGTTGAGTAAGTTCAGTTGTTGTATACAAAACGCAACTATGACGCTGGACGCTAATCGCTTGTTAAGATCGGGTCGCGTAGGTCGATACACTCAATCTGTTTCTTATGAGTAATACCTACATGTAGTACAATGTTCTTAAAACACATGAGCACAATGCAATACTATACATAGTAAAACCTAATACTTACTTGTTTAATGGCAAGCTTTCTGTGAGTACAATGAGATTTGCACACACTTTTTGAGCTTTTTGTGTGCTGGAATTATAGGCGTATGTATAATTTTACAAGAAACAGCAATACAGGTACAAAGGCTATTCAAATGAAATCACAGCCATGGAATCAAGACTGAAAATGTAAATTGAGAATCGCGTGCGTCTCATTTCAAGACTGGGTGTGCTACCTACGTAAGCTAAACTCTTAAACCTCCAGAACTGGAAATTACTTTATGCTGGAACTGTGCTGTGTGCTTTCATTTTAGTAATAGTATGTATATAAGCAGCAACAATATAATATTCTTTCTTAGAGCCTCTACATTATTATGAGCTGCTTAAATTTTCCGGAAGCCAAAATGTCAAGCTTGATAAATACACAATGGCATATTACATGCTTAGTATAGCATAAGCCAACAGCAACCATATGCGGGAATGGATGTAATAGCCATATTGTTCATGTAGTTAACCTACTTGTATGCACTCGGGAATATTCTTAGCCATTAGGTACTAGATAGCCTTATAATCCTGTCTAAAAGAGATTTATCCCCTCCATTGCTTTTGCAGTCGATTTACAGCTCTTTGTGAGTGTATTAGGTATATATTGCAATAATATTATTAACTTGCGCTTGTAATACATTTTATTATATATAATAGGTATAGGTGTACGTATTTCTGCATGTCTCACACAAAATTGCATGTGTAAATAAAACCAGGTTGCTTTATAGATGTAATTCCAAGGGAATACATTGAAACAATTACCCGTATTTTTTATATTGATTCAAATATGCAATGTATATAATGTTGTTGTTCGCAATAGTATTCAATTAAAATGATATATAACTAATTGTGGTCGTACAGAATTGTTGTGTACGTAGTGTATAGCGAATATTTATATTGTTTTTGTTTAGAAATGCACGCAGAATACGTAATTACGTATGCAATATGCAAATAGAAACAGTAAGTACCTTTAGTATATGTATTAAATATCAGTTTGCTGATTTTATCTTATCGCATTCTGTGTAAAATTGTATGCAAGTAGAACAGGAAAGTTACTTTCAAGGTTATACTATTAGCATTGATTTCCATCAGCTTTATTTTTAGTACATAATAATCCGTAAATCAAAATTATTTTCTTTATTTATCAATATTAACTATTGGTTCCCATTATAATTGTATCGTATGCAGTACATAAAGGCTATTTTAATGGTTATGGTTCTGTTAACCCGTGTAGTCGAAACAAACACTCACTAAACTTACAAGTAGGCAAATCAAACTAAACAGCAACATTTTACACATACTGTTAGTAAGATCCACTAAAGAGAACACTTTCGGGGGCTTCTAGGAGCTTTCTTCGGTGACAGAGTATTTTTGTCAAAGATCGTATTAGGAATGGAATTGGTGGAATTGGAATAATAATTAGCATTTAGAGGGTCTGTAATTTCATGAACCATTTCCACTACAATTTTAGGCGAATTAACACACGCTCTCCGGAAAGCATCTTGATTACTTGCTATAGATGCTCTACGCAGTCCGTCCACAATTTTCGCTGCAAGAAACAAGCAAAACATGAAACATTATTAATTTGCTTTTCTCGTGAGGGAAATGTCATATATCATAAAAGAAAGTAAATGAATGTGTAATGTAAATGCATAAATAATGTGAGAAAATAAATGCATGGATAAGTATAAGGAAAAAGCTTACGATGTCGCATAGGAATTCTCTCTTCCACATTGTCACACACATATGTACACCAACATACAAAAAATATCAAGAGAAATCCACTTCCAAGTACAATAGCTCCAATAATAATCGACTCAGTCGGAGTTACAAATCGGGACGCTCCAGTAATCACAGGAATCGCTCCAAGTATCATTAGAAAAATTCCTATGTAATTTAAAAATTTGGAAGCTTTCGACGGTCCCTGTAAGCAACAGATTGAAATCATTCAACCGTGAGATACACATTCAAACAGATTTAATAGTTGACTGAAATGTCCAATTTAAAAAGAGTATTACGTTGATTTGCAAACAAACCAAAACCGTAGCTTGAACAAATATTCAGCTCATGAATTATTAGTTACTAATGAGGTAGTAGGTATACTTGGGGAAATAAAATAGGTACTCATCTTAGAGTACATTGATGTAAATATAAAATTACCCTATCACCCCGAGAGTCTGTAATATCCGTGACGAAAGAATTGCGACCTGTTACTGTTAATGGGACATCGCTAGCACCACTTATACTTTGACTGGTGGCACTTGTAGGTCTTTCGGTTCCTGGAGCTACACTGGGATTGTGACGTTTAACTGGCAGACTTCTTGATCTCCATGCTGCTGAACGAAGTCCTGCTCGATGCATTTCTGTTGTTAAGGCTTATAGTTTTCACATTAGAAATGCAATTATACTGCTAGGATGTTGTTAATTAGAAACCCAAAGGAAGAATTCCAAACGTCCGTATCCATGAGTTGATTAAACCAATTGACACAAAAGCACAGAGTTGTATTGTAATGAACAGGGCGATCTACTTAAAACGCTTTGTTTTGTCAAAACCTACCCAAGTCCGTTTCTACACAGTCAGTCAACTCACAACTAACGAGCTTTGAAAGGCCACAATATGAGGAATTCTCAAAGTTTAAATGACTGAAATGTGAAATATCTACATACACGAAGTATGACACGCAGTTCCAAGTTTGTTAGTGTAGTACTTTACAACATTGGCACGTAAAGTAAGCATAATAACTCGCTATCGATTAACCTTTTAGTCTTAATGGGTGTATTTAGTATACAAACGTTGAGACAGGGTTCAATCGTTCAAGAAATGTTTTTTAGAGAACCTGAATTCCTTTTTTTCTTTCATGAAAAGTTAGTTTTCGGTTATGTAAATTCTGTTTTTCACTTAAAGAATGTAATTCTGGGTAATTGTAAAACTTTTTCTTCCCTGAATACGCTAATTTATGAATGCGTGTTGTTTACAATCGATGTTTTTCAAATTTGTTCCGGATTTAACCACATTGCATGATGGGAAAAAGCCATGGTTTGCATTCAATATGGTAAATAGTTTCTCCGCTACCTTGCTTGGTGGTATACATCTGTCTGTTAGTAACCCGTCGATTACATTCATGCTTGGGGTCAGTTGTTGCATTTCGTCATGTAGTGTGCCAAGATATGCAAATCTACAAGTTTCACAGACTCGCTCAGTTATTAAATGCAGGTGGTATGGTATATGGAAGGAAATGGTAGGGCTGTAATGTAAGTAGCAGCCAAAAATTGTAAGGACTACTAGCACTCAAATTGCTTTTACTTCATATTCTGGTTAGTTGTATAATGTTATATTACACGTAGTTAAGTGGACTATTTTCTTTGTACAGATTTATACGTGCAGATTACTTATTGCAGCAGTGTGTAAATATGCCTACTTCCATTAACAACAAGAAGGCGATTGCAATTGCCTTATAGAGCTCTTATCAAAACCCTAACACCTAATGTGTACCTAGCTACATCTGGGTGATAACGTTCAGTATTCTTAAACAAAGCATAAAGCTTAAGCCGGTTCGGTTGGTTGTATTTTAAAAACATTGAATGAGTTTTCCAAGAATAACTTATGAAGTGTATGGAAAAATGGTCCTTGGGCTGCGACGAAGAAAGCTGCTGTTAATCAGTGAAAGTCGTCCTGCCGTGCATGCATTTTTATCTCCAGTTTGATTCATGGTCCATGAATAAAAAAATTAAGTGCATACGAAACACTATAGCACGGAATTATTCTGGAGAAACCTTTTGAGACTTGTCGAAATGAGTGCACACTGTTATGTTATAGGTAATCAGATTCCACGAATTATATAATGTTAGTCATTCTATCTGTACATTATATGATGCGAAATTTCTAAAGATTTTGCAAAATTATATAATGCAAATACTTCAGTTGGATTTCTAGCACCTACCTGCTATTACGATACATATAATATACCTAGGTGGTTCACTTTTATTCCTAATGGCAATAATGGTATATAATTGTATCCTTCCTTACCGATTTCGCGTTTGTGAACATAAGATGCGGAAAATGACTTCATAATGTAATAGGTTTTATTATTGCATAAGTAGTTAATAAATGTTTAGGCTTCAATTAAGATTGTGTACAACAGAAATACAGTGCAAATCATTTACCATAATTCATTTGTTCTTATTTCATTGTGCTTTGCATAGCTTTCTGTTTTTCTGTCACCTCATTTCATGCTACGTTTATGTGCAGCATAAAATCCTAATTGAAATGTTAATTGTAAGATTACAATTTAAAATACATACGCTCTCAATGTTGGTTGTATGCATATGAAATGTTGTACAACGACAATCAAGTTATACTGTTACTTTCTCTTACACTTACGGATGCGGAAGTTAAAAAGTAGGAGGCGGATGTAAATGAACGGAATAAGTAAATAGGACCTACATAAAGTGACTTGCTACAGTTGATTTTGTATCTCTAATCTTCACAGAATATAATTTCAAACTCCTCCGGTGAAAGTAGAACATAATCTTATTTATAGACCATTGACATGCAACATTAATATACTCTCGCAACTAGTAAAATTAAAACCAAAAAATCAAGGATAACAGGTAAACAGGTAAAATATATATGTGTATATAATAATGACAATATTAAGAACTACTACCATAGATGAGAGTTTCAAGAATTGCTATTGATAACTAACAACAACAACTGAAGAGTTTTAGATGATGTTTGATGATCAGGTTATCAGTAATTGTATTTGCCATTTCCGGGCATTAAAAGCCAATACACTTATACAGCGATCATGAATAAACTTTAGCATCTTAAGCAGCATTATCAGAGTCAATCAAGCTTTTCTATGCAGTATATCATTGAAATGTCCTGACCGTGAGTCTGATTATTAACCATAGGGTTTTGTGAACTTTAGCATTTACATTAGGCACGTTGACAACTGTTTTAAAATGTCGCAAAGTTCCATTATGCACGTATGTAGGTAATTTATTGTTATTTATAAAATCTTTTTGTATTACAGAAATTCAATTTCAATACAATCTCTTTCACAAAGTGTTCATTATACACTTATCGATGTAATTACATCGATAAGTCGTCAAGATTATGTTTAAGCATGCACATACATCGTCACTACAGTTTTTATTCGTTCATTAACTTTAAACGAATCGAAGAATAAACATTCCTCAAGATAATCAACGTAAAGTGAGCGTGATTATTACACTGATGATTTCACTCAATGCTTTCTCTCTTCTTTTATTACAGTAATACAAATATAGCCCAATTCAGAGTGCCAGGCTATTTCAAACTTTGAAAAATTATGTGAGAAGAATTTTTCAGCATAAGTCATTCTTCAAATTTTTGGAACATCCGGTCGGGAAAGTAAAATAAATATACCCGGATGACCCGAAATAATTAGGGGTCTTTTTTCATTTAGCACAACTACAATTAGACGAAAACCACAGATGACAGAGAGATTAGTATTTGCATTAATGAGAGACAAAACATGTAATAGCCGTAAATCATGTGAAAGTCAGGAAAATGAAATCATTCAAATTACATGAAACTCCAAATACTATGTATATGCATGTTGGATTACAAAATGTAATTTACAATACATTAGTTTCTTACAATACATTTGGGAGTGTACTTAAAATGTCCTATTGCAACTTGCAATGTAAAAAGGACCATGAATAATGGTAGTGCATCTGTGTTGCTTAACATAATTCTAGAACAGTTTTGTTACAATAGCCTTGAGTCACGTCATGTGTCCAGCATATTTCAATACAGTTACATAGTCTTGTTAGTGTATAATTTCATAGCACATATATACAGAAGAATGTCATTCGTAGCTTTCATCGCAATATAAATTTCATCACACGTCTACCGCTTCCATTACATCATTTGCAAAATCTACAGTATTTACAGTAGTTTTATGATATTTCATACATTTGAGCTAACAAATACACCCAATATAGTAAATGACGGAGGATTCAGAAGAGGATATTAAAAAATGTAAATAAAATTTGAGATTGAACCCGATCCGTTGTAAAAGATACCTGCAATAATGATTAAAAATTCAAAGATGGTAACTACTGGAATAAAATCTATATGGGTTAAAAACTGCGGGCGATAATACCGAGGCAAGGGGTGGTGAAACAATCCGGGATAGAAGCTACATATAAATACGATTCTAGAACTATACACTGAAATATTACAAGCTACAAGATGCAGCTGGCGATGACTAAACTAATAGCAGAGTAGTACATTCACAAGTGTCATTAATTTATCATCTGGTTGACTCCCGTAAAAGGAAAAGAGAAAAAAATTATTACTTTATTACTTTTTGCATGTGACGGGTAGTGTCTATGTGGAAGTTGTGAATGGATTCTCGATTCGAGAATGAGAATAGCACACACAAAGATAATAAATAAAGGATACAACAGTTGTCCATGAGGGAAAGACATTTGTCAAACTGTATTAGAGTTCATTGCATACAGGTAGGAATTGGGAATTGGAGCAACTGTTTGATTCCCAAGTGTGAGTACGAGTAATAGATCATCCATATATTAGTAGCACGTAATAAAGTACGACAGTATGGAGAAGGAGGATACAGCGGAAAAATAAAACCGATAAATAAAACTCATTTGGAAAGTTTTACACATTATACACGTAGAGATGGGTAGGTTAGAGCTGTATAGTTGATACATTTATCGATTAAACAGTAAAAGCTTGATGTATATGTACACATGTATTTGGGTCAATTATTCATTAGCTGCTTCTTCGGCTTTCTTTTCGACAGGAGCGTCATTTGTCACCGACGGAACAACTTCCACCATTTGAATCGGTTCGTCAGGTACAACACCAGGAACTGACGGGAATTCAGATTCTATTGCATTACTGTAAGAAGGATTGGGGACACTGACGACAGGATTGGTTGGTGGAGGTGAAGAAGCAACAGGATGATTCGGAGGAGTCGCTTCGCAGTCAACAGGAGACAAATCAGATTGTAGAATCTCTTTTTCTTCGGAAACCCTTAATCTGGCTGGAGAAACAATTGGTTCTTCGGCTGACGTCAATTGTTGCTCTGCATGGCTTGACTCAGGAGTAATTTGCACTGCGGTATCATTTGGCGGTGGTGCTAGTAACGGAGAATCACGATCAATCGAATCTAATAAAGACTGCAATGTTTCTACATCCGGTATTTGATTAGATTCTTTCTCCACGGAACTTTCTGCTTCTGGCTTTGACTCGTCCTCTATTGCTTCCGGTTTCGTTTCCTCACTCTCCGAAGGCAATAACACTTCCGGCTCTTCAATTTCCTTTTGTGCTTCTAATAATGACTCAGATTTGATTAATGTAGGAGATTCTTCATCCTCTTCTTTCAATTCAATTTCTTGCTTTGTCTCCGAAACTTGTTTTGACTCTATTTCCTCCTCTTCGTGCTCCAGATAATCTTTCAGCTCTTCTTCATGCTCAAACTCCAAGAATGGCTTAGGTTCCCGGCGTTGTAAAAGTTGCTTAGATTCGTGTTCTAGTATGGGTTCTGAGAGAGATCGATTCTTTTGGTGATGGTAATGGTGAGGGTGATAATGATTTTGATTATTACTCGTAATAATTGTAGGTACTGCTGCGGGTGCTGCGGGCACTTCTACTGTAATAACTTCATCTTTTTCTAATGTACTTAAACATATAGGAGGTTTCGATTTGGAAGACAGATTTTGCATTCTTCCTACAATTCATCAAATACGTAAAATCTCATTACTATCGTAAAAACATAAACTAGGACATCCTACAAATAATTGCTTGTAAATAATAATTCATTTTTCTATTAAAATTACTAGATCACACTTCTCTACAGAAGTTATTAAGGTTTAAATGTAAAATGGTTCATTACAGTACAGAAAATGTCAAAATTAGGTCTGTTAAAAGAATGATGACCTACCTATAGGTATTTGAGGTTTAGGTTTTGGAATCACTGGGCCGACACCTTTGGTCTCCCTCATAAAGTCCATACACCAGTACACAATTCCTAACATAAGTCCGACAATAGTTATAGTCAAGCCCACTTCCCACAGAGCAGGTACTTCAACAAACGTTCCAACTATCAGAGGAATCGCACCAAATATAGCCAAAGTAAATCCAACATAGGCGCAATTAACTCCACCAGTGTTCTGTTGAAAATAACAGCCATCATTTCACATTGAATTTGAACCAGAGCTAAAATAGCAGTATAATATAAGTAAAGGCATAAAATATACAGTACTTTAACTAGTCAGGCTCTTGTAGCAAAAATAACACATCATGCAATAGAAAGTTGAATTGTATTCACACTACACGAGCCAATAATTAATTACACAGACACATGAATTTCCAATCGTTTATTTTCTTAGTAGCATGAATAGGAAGTTGGCGAGAACTTGAACAAAATCAACAAGGCACAAATAAAAAAGCTAGCCATACACGTTCTATGTTCTTTGTATATACACAATACACATACAAGAACAAGCTCTACACAAAATCGCTTATCAATATAAAAAACAACTTAATATCGGCATTTGTATCGCTTTCTCGTGTGTTCCTCACTCAAACAAAGCTACATACATACATGTAACGTCAAATAATATTACCAAGCTACACTACACTATATTTTACCAATGCGAAATACAAAATGATAGTTTTTTTATTTGGAAACGGTGTACAGTGTAGTGTAGTGTAAGTAAAGTATTAAGTACATAAAAGCAAACACATTTTCACTCGATTTGCTTTCTCTCTCTCTACCACACGCTGCGCACGATGAATTTTTTGTTTCGTGTGTATTTCTAAGCAAATGTATTGTCATGAATTGTTTACACATGCATATATAACATTTATATACTTATACATATACATACACATATGTACATACTTCAATTTACTGGAAAAAGAAGCTTATGTCTCAGGCAGGTATACTGTTTAGTTTATTACTAGTACCACTAACACAATATCTAGGCGAATCAATAATAATAATTGATATCAAGCCAGTCTATGCATTTAAAGGATCTATAGCCTCATTTCTTAAACTAGCTGCATGCAATGAAATCTACTGCTGCTGCTGTGAAAACATTTGCCGTGTTTTTTATAAATCTCACTACCAATTCCTAATAATAAATTATGTAAGTAATCAGAAATCGGCAATGCAGTGCACAGCTCGCAGCACACTATTGCTAAATTGCTACACAGTATACACATAATGTATTTATCAATGCACTTACATATATATTTCTCTTACTTAAATATTGTATACTTACTTACGCCACTACTTTTACTAATAGTAATATCTAATGTCTACTGAGCCACAAATTCTATACATGAGAGTGAAGAAATGTTTTATACATAAAGGTAGAATACAGAATAGGTAGGATAATAAATTGTTAAACATGTTATTGAATAACTACTAGTATTATACGCACAAACGACCTACGTAATTACAATTATTGAATTGCCGTAGAACATTAGAAGAGGTATGTCTTAGAGTTAGCAAGTGGCAATTAAAAGTGAATGATGGATTTAAAACAAGAATAATGTGCGGTTATTACTGTGTTGATTTCTGGTTCCTCCATGCTGAATGGGCTATGCAATTTAGCAATTTCTCTGATGACACTCACTTTAGACTTTAATAAATAATTAACTGATCGTTTGAGAGAGAACTATGTGTATGGTAATGGTATTGAGATAGAGTACATATATTATTGATTGGTTGATGCATTCATAATTCATAACATGTATTTATTATGTATAGAACCGTAATTGTTTTAAGGAGGGCCTTGCTGGACTGCACTTACACACTAATAAATATATAATGAAACACAGCCACACCACCAGAACAGCACAACACTGCACTGACAAGGCAGGGAAAGTACATTTGCTGGAGAAAGACAATAATTTTAAACATAGAATTCAATAATCATTTATAGTTCTAGTTACCCGTCTGTTTATTCTCTTTGCGGCTTGCTCCAATCGTTCCAAGTCGGCTGAACTGATTGGAGTACGTGATCCGGAAGCCGCAGACAGTCGACGAACATTTGCAAGTCGATGGTCTGCCCGTTTTTTTCTTTGTGCATTCAATGCTCTCGCCGCATGCATTTGATCACTTTCCCAGTAATCACAAAACACGGTCAATTTAATCAACACTTCATTTCACCATTGCAAACCACCACAACCAACGGCTCTGCCCCACATATTACATTTCTCCGCTGCTAAGACGTAAGTAATTAAACAAATGCACATGTATTATTTATTTTTTCTATACATACCTCGCTCTACCACTTTAATTTAAAACACATTTCAAGTGATAAGATTTACAAAACCCTTTTTGTGTTTATTTGTGTACACTTTTTCTTTTCCTAACTTTGAGAATTCCTGCAGAGAAACATCGAGTAAAGATATGACTCGTGCCTGCATCAAAATTATAAACTTTCACCGTTCTCTAATTGAATTTGTCAGAAATGCCCTATTGAGCAATCTGCTGTGTTGTTTTCCCATGAATTATGAGTCGGAGAGTTCTCAGTCGTCAGAAAGACATTCCAAGTGAAAATGAAAAGTTTATTACCTTACATAGCTCCATGTTAGCTCTAGTCTCCTTATCACAAACTTTCTAGTAAATACATATAATACTTTACACCACTCCACAAAAATTTTATATGTAGCTCACTATGTTATGTATGAATGTATGTATGTAACTCACTTTCCCCATGCAAGCAATCGTCAAAGACTAATGCTGTTTGTATACTGTGTGGGTCTGTCTCTCTTTTACGTGTCAACCTATGTGTATCATAGTGTTAATAGTATGCATGTGTATTTAGCTTTGTTTGTGTATTATATACTACATACCTAGGCAAGGCACTTATTGTTAGTCACACTACTACTTGTATTATGTATTTATATGTATCGCTTCACTATTTTGTTGTAGTACAGTATAAGCACGTATTGTGTCCTTGTGTAATAAGTTTAGCAAAATAAATGCATAGTATTAAGGAAAGTACATGTAGGTAGACAAAGAGAGTAACAAACTAAAGTACATGACACGGTGTGTACAAGAACCAGAGGAGAGTCCTCCATCCAGCGGTCCACAGTCCTGGAGAGCTATACGGTTCACAAACAATTGGCCACACTCTTCTGTCGTCGCGTGAATATTATGTGAGCTGAGCACGAATTCGAGCAAAAGCCACTGTTCATGTTGATTGGAGTCTGTTACCTGAGAACCAAAGAACACAGAACAGTTCTAACTATTAGTAACTAACTAGCACAATATACAAGAACCTACTTCTATGTATATGAAATATATAGTAAAATACTAACTACCTAATAATATTTGCTAGACCTTTACATACAAGTATGTTGTAAGTGTATGCTACTGTTTCTATGTATATCTCTATTAGCAATGTACTAGAGGTTGTGTTAAAAAAATGTGGAATCGATTGAGACCATATTATATATGTATAGTTGTAGTTATAGTATTAGAACTCACAGTGTGACTGGGTCAGAAACGGTGACGAGAGCCAGGAAAGAACACAGTTACAGCAGCAGCTTACTTTTATAACATAAATATGTATTATGTCATTTGTACAATGTGTAACATGTATTCATACTCCATTCAATTAACCAACAGCAGCCCAGTATCTAACAAACAACTGACATAGGTAGGCATAATGCTTAAAGTTAATGGACTGATCCTAGCTATATTCTATATTTTTGCATGGTATTGCATGTACAACGATTTTTATCAAGTACCTACCTATAGGTATGTTTTAGTTTTTGCTACAGTGCTACATGCACACATTGTATCGTCATCACAGTAAAAACGCAGGTTGAGAGTCAACTTGAGACACATAATATACCTATACAAAATATTCGAATAAAAAGTCATTGTATTGTATAAATGTACAATTGAATACTAATGTTGACAACATACATCTTGTGTGTTCATGTATTCTACTGTACACCTGATATTTAAGCTAAAACATGTATTCGACGATTTTTCATCTACAATGTCCAATGTCTTCCCATATTTTTCAATAGATATTGGTATCAGGAACAATAAAATGAGTAAAAAAGTTACTTTCTTCGATTATATCTGAAACTATCCATGGAGAATGTTGTTTTGATCAACGTTTTTGGATCTTTAATACAAAAGTGTACGATGCGATTATGCGATGTCACAATATGTTTCCGTAGTCCTTGTCTTTCATTATAGTTCTTTGAATTATTGCTACAGGATTCTACGATGATGGGTATATCCGTCATTAGCTCTTCCTTACCTCTTCCTTCCACGGCCAATCTAGATGTCTGTCCTATTAGATAGTATCAAAGTCGGGAATTGGGGATGTGGAACGTCTTTGGAGTAAGTAAAAATCTTGCTAGCAGAAGCTGCATTTTGATAATGAAGTTAACAACTTCGTCCTTGCATTGAAATCAACTTCTGGTAATATTTTGCACAGTTGTACTAAAGAAGTGTGTGCATCTTTTGCATCTAATTGCAACCCAGTACTGAAAAATTTAAATAAAATATTTTGAAATTAGCATCCGTCTTACCTTGTAAATACATGCAATGTAAAATGGTCTTTCATGTAATTTACACACACTGACAAAACGGTTGACATTGACAGGGAGCATAATACTTTGAATGCTAAGTTGTGTAATATTAGTAAACCGCAGGTGCAGCTAAACGCATAGTGCCCCATGTGCGTATAACTTTTACACTGCTACATACAGCACCTAGAGATCTGTGCAAAAGCGCCAAACTTAAATTCATTCTTCATTTGTGCAGTACAATGCGTACGGATGATGGAGTATTCTAACACATTGATTTGTTATTTATAAAAAAAGTTAAAAATACAAGTTCCAAGTTAAAAAGTTATGTCGGTACGTTTTAATATTATGTGTATATTTATTTGTACCAACAACCTATTATTCAAAATAATTTTAATAATGTATTTTTAAATTTCAGAAATGAAGTATGAAACTGTCAACTTGCAAGTATTTGGTATGCCCATTCTGTTCTACGTTTCGAGAATAAAAAATATTTCTCAATCTATTGAAGGGGGTTATACATATTTGGAAGACCGTATACACCATCCTGAAGCTACTTTCGTCAAAGGGGTTGGTTGTTTGCTTAATTATTATTGATTAAAAATTCATTTCTTACATGTACATACTAGCATTATCAATAATTGTTAAGTAAAATAACTCAGATCCTCTCATGAAAAGTTGATTTAGAGAATATGCACTTAGAATGACAAGATTAGAGCGACTGGCTGGAATGGAAGCATTCATCAAATCATAATCTATCCATGTAAAACTTTGTATGCGTAATTTTTGATGTTATAAGTCAACTTCGGAATTAGTTTGATAAGCATCAGTCAAAAATTGACATGACATTTTATATAAGGTTTATTTTTCTTGAATAGTGACTCTTAGATTTGTGTGGCAGATGACATGGATTTAGTGCCGCATGAGTGACGTCTCTTGTATGTGGCAATTGGCAATGCATGTATACACAACATGTACATTTATTCAGAATGTTGAAGAGTTGAATGAACACTTCTATATACAGCTTTGGTTGCAGCAGCGATATGAATGCGTCTGAATAATATTTTCTTATATCCATTTTTTGCTGGACATTTAAGACATCTTGAGATACTCAAAGGATGCATGTAAAGGAAGCAACCAATTCAAGTTTCCGCAGCCCAAGACGAGGAATTTTCCACATGTCTAGCTTGTCTCAGCAAATCTAAAGTTTTTATTGTTTTTTGTAACACCGCTTGATTGGTTGCACTTGCCAGATTTCTCTCCGGGTTTTAGGAGATTAGACATGTACAATTGTACAAACACACATCTATTTCTGAGGATTAAAGAATACTGGAATTTTAAAATACTCGTTTGCGTATACA
Source organism: Pogonognathellus longicornis (assembly GCA_034694085.1). Classification (NCBI taxonomy): domain Eukaryota; kingdom Metazoa; phylum Arthropoda; class Collembola; order Entomobryomorpha; family Tomoceridae; genus Pogonognathellus; species Pogonognathellus longicornis. The sequence goes on from JAQFYB010000552.1 coordinate 30,008, forward strand.
TTGTCCTTCGATCTGGAGAATGTAATCTGTAGCATCAAAAGATTTGCATATAGGCAAGAAATAACAAAGTAAAAAGACTGATTGTGAATAGAATTTGAATATCACAGTCTTGTATAATATTTTAAACAGAACTGACAAAGAGCATTCTATGATTAATCACATTCAATTACAACACTGATAAAATTAAATAGCGTACGTTCTGTGTACTTTAAGTAACAAAAGGAAGATACAATTGAATTGAAATATCATGTTGTGCTGTAAGTGAGCCAATGCATTGGTGTAGGTTTTATTATCTCTTTATGTTGTTGTAAACATGTATCTCTTTGATAATAATGTATTTTTGTGATATGCAATATAGGTTACCTGTACCATCACCACCGCTTCTATGTTGAATGGGAGACAGCGTCGGTTTACATTTGTAACTAACCTTCAGGCGAGACTCTTTAAGACTCAGTTATCCAGTTCTAGCTGCAGTGAGATAGCAAGTTTTTGGGGCACTGGATGGAATTATATTATTTACAACATTTTCTGCTGAATCAGACTGATTCAACTGTTCCTTTAAAATTATAATGGACTATTTATGTGGAAATATTTCTTTTTGGGTGAGTGTTTCATAGACCAATAAATTATTCACGATTTTAATTAAAAAGTTAAAACTAATCATTGTTGTCAATTCTGGATTTGCAGGATTTAAACGTAACATGGCACACGGATGCACCCAAATTTACTCCATGTTTTGAAGACACACTTCTCACATTCATTCCAGTTGTATGGATTATACTTGGAACGTTCACTGCACATCTTACAACAAGAAAATCTCATTTCGTTATTAATGTCACATTTTTTATTATCGTTAAAACTCTTTTGACTGTAGTACTTGTTGGTCTATTCTCATTCTACCTTGGGTATAGCCTTCGTTGGGATTACGGTGGGGATGGAGCTTACAGAGTGGATCGTTTTGCTGCTGGGGGCAAATTGCTTTCATATGTAAGCAAAAGTTAAATAAAACTCGTGCAAAATTAAATGTGAGAAAATTAATAGAGAATATCATTATATTTTTGTGCTTACTCATTCACAGGTGTTGGCTCTGTACCTTATATGGTTTTTCAAGTACAAAGGGATTCCTAGTGCGGGTATAATTTTCATATTTTGGGTTCTCACCGCTGCGTGTGACGTTTTTTCATTTCAAAGACTTGTAAGAGATGTTCCTGATTTCAAAAACCAGGTAATTAAAGTATCAATTATTTAACTCATTTTGTATTTTATAACAACAATATGTACAGTACATTTAGTAGGAATTTGTAGTAACTTTATATTTAATTGTTATTAGTAATGTTTTTTCAATAAAGCTTATAAAAAATGGTTTCGTATGCTTTATAGAAAGGAAATGACAAAGAAAACATAAAATTTATTGTCTCGATGGTAAATTATTCCATTGTGCTCTGTATGATGCTTCTTAATTGTTGGTCTGATGTATGGCCAAAAAAACAGATTCAGGGGGATGATGTGAAAGTAAGTTATTCAAAATATGTTGCAATAACTTTGGTATGTCAAAGTAAAAGGGAAAGTAGTACTTAATTGGAACCTATGCTTTTTCTTTTCAGCATCCAAGCCCGGAAGCAACATCCTCATTTTTGTCTCAATTAGTATTTTATTGGTTTGAGGGTCTTGCAATCAAGGGCTTTAGAAAGCCACTGGTGGAATCTGACTTGTGGGACTTAAACGAAGATGATAAATCAAAAACAGAAGTTCCAAAGTTTGAAAAAATTTGGAGTGAAGCATTACAAAAGGGCAAAATGTAAGTAATTATCATAGTAGTTATTACTAAAAATGAGTGTTAGTATTAATTAAACATTCACAAACTATAAAATCATATTATGCCCTTATCAGTGTATCTAAAATATTCTTCTATTGTTGTACAATAGTAAGGAAGCTGCCCTAAATAGCAAAGCTAAAAAGAGGACCACGACAGCAGATGAAGAGGATGAACCTGAAGGGACAACGAAAGTTATCGTCAATGTTTTACCAACATTGTTTAAAGTTTACGGAAAATCATTTTGTTTTGGAGGATTTTTAAAACTTATACAAGATACTCTTACATTTGTATCACCTCAAATCCTTAGGTATGGTGTTAATTCAACAAGGAACAAACCATCTGTATACATAATACAAAAATATTTTAATCCATCGCTTAAAATTTTGAACGCAGCTTACTAATTGCATTTGTGGAGGACGATGTAGAAACATGGAAAGGATACTTTTATGCTGGTCTCCTTTTGGTTACAGCAATTGTACAAACTTTGGTTCTCGCTCAATATTTTCATCGAATGTTCACGATAATCATGAAAATGCGTACAACTTTAACTAGTGCCATATATCGTAAAGCTCTTAGAATTTCGAATGCAGCCAGAAAAGGTTAATTTTTAGTCTTTCATTACTAGACATCAATGATGAGTTTTTATCTAATTTCTGAAAATAAACATCAAATACAGAGTCTACCGTGGGAGAAATCGTAAACCTGATGAGTGTGGATGTACAACGATTGGGAGATTTGGTAACATATCTTCATATGTTGTGGAGCTCCCCATTCCAAATAGCCCTTTCTTTATATTTCTTGTGGAATACTTTGGGGCCTTCAGTTCTTGCCGGCTTGGCGGTAATGGTGTTGCTGATTCCAGTTAATGCTGTTATAGCTAACAAAATGAAAGATTTACAAACAAATCAAATGGAAAGTAAAGACAAGCGAGTGAAGCTCATGAGTGAAATCTTATCAGGAATTAAGGTAAACTAAATTAAACTTTTCGAAACATATACATGGGAAATAGAAATTACTTTTCTTAAGTCTTATATTTCAGTGAATGATTTGTAATCGTTGTTTGTTTCAATTGTCTATGATTTCTAATTCGAAATTTACAAATGTAGGTTTTAAAGTTGTATGCATGGGAGCCTTCATTTGAATCGGAAGCGATGAAAATTCGTAACCAGGAGATGAGTTTCTTGAGAAAAGCTGCCTACATGACCGCTGGAACCAGTTTTGTGTGGTCATGCGCACCCTTTTTAGTTCCGTAAAATTATACAAAATAATTATTAGATAAACTTACTTAACGATTAACTAGTATTAACTGTTTGGAGTGCACATATTCAAGTATCAAAGATAAATTGTACCATTTTTAATAGGTATCACTTATAACTTTTGCAACATACGTGCTGGTGGATGAAAATAATGTTCTGGATGCCAAGAAAGCGTTCGTTTCTCTCACATTATTTAACATCATGAGAATGCCTCTGGCCTTTCTGGTAATTACAGTAAACTTGGAATTCAATCAATGTACAATTTATTATCTAAATACTCAGTAAAGTAATGCGTATTTATGTTATATACTATGTGCCCCTCATTACAGCCTATGATGATCGTCAGAACTGTGGAGGTATGAATTATAATAAAGTAGTAAACGATAATTTTTTTTTAAAATATGTGTTAAACATATTTTAATGTTGTTTTGACCTGGAATTTTGTATAATCTTGTTTTGTTTAAACATAGGCTAGCGTCAGTTTAAGAAGACTTAATAGGTACCTAAATGCAGAGGAAATAGATGACACTTCAGTGTCTCATGATAATGAATCATGTAAGTATTCATTGCTCACCGTAGTTTGTTTAAAGTATGCCACCGTGTCATCAATATCTATTTGTTATACAGTGGAGCCAATTGTTGTTGAAAATGGCAATTTCTCTTGGGAAGAAGGAACGGAAACATTAACAAATGTCAATTTGAAAATCCAAGAAGGTTCTTTAGTTGCTGTCGTAGGAACTGTTGGTTCTGGAAAGTCATCTCTATTGTCCTCAATATTAGGAGACCTCATAAAGACATCGGGAAGAGTGAACACTAAAGTACATTTTTCAATTCCATCCTTATATACATTTTAATTTCATCGACTCATTTAATACTTAATAGTATTGAAAAACTTTTTTCAGGGCTCGATAGCATATGTAGCACAACAAGCATGGATTCAAAATTGTTCTCTGAGAGACAATGTATTGTTTGGGAAAGAATTTATTAAGTCAAAATATGGTAATATTATTGGTGCTTGCGCTTTACAACCTGACTTGGATATCTTACCAGCTGGAGATAAAACGGAAATAGGAGAAAAGGTATGTAACGGAAATCTTATAACATTATTATGTGTCTTGATAATTTTAATATAACATTATTATGTGTCTTGATAATTTGAATATAACATTTTCCTTAATTAGGGAGTCAATCTCAGTGGAGGCCAAAAACAACGAGTATCTTTAGCAAGAGCAGCGTATAATGATGCGGATATCTACCTTTTTGATGATCCTCTAAGTGCTGTAGATTCTCATGTTGGAAAGCACATTTTTGAAAAAATGCTTGGACCTCAAGGAATGTTATCTGGCAAGACAAGAGTCCTTGTCACTCACGGAATAACATATTTACCCCAAGTAGATAATATAATAGTGATGAAAGATGGCCAGATCAGCGAAGAAGGATCGTATAGTGAGCTGCTTAAAAGAAAAGGGGCATTTGCAGATTTTCTGATGCATCACATGGGAAACGAATCTGACGAAACACTTATGTCTGATGACTACAAGGAAGTTATCAAAGAATTGGAAGATACTATTGAAGCAGGAAATGCTGAATTTGCCAGAAGAATGTCCAAAGTCTCACTCCCTGAGTCCGAAAGTGAAAAAAGAAGCAGGACGTTTTCTTCTATGTCACAGGTTTGTTAACTTGTGAAAACTTTCTTTGAGAAAGTTGTAACTTTTTCTAGAGATTATTTTCAAACGATTTCATTTTGCATTTAAAGAAAATCCTTTGTAGGAAAGTACAAGAAGTAGCCAAGGACAGATAGAAAAGAAAATGTCATCCGGTAACATTTCTCCGACAAAGGATGGGGAAAAACTCATTGAAGCTGAGAAATCAGAAACAGGAAGTGTAAAATTTTCAGTTTACGTTCATTACTTAAGATCAGTGGGGTGGCTATTGTCGATGTGGACTTTTGCGTTCTATGTGGCACAACAAGGTAACCTACGTTGTTTACTAGGCCGTATATAAACTTATACATAAATATTATACTAAACATAAACTTCTCACTCCAACCATCCTTAACTTAAATAGGTTCGTTTGATTTTAGAGTATTTTAATCGTATATGTATGTAAACTAGTTCTTTAAGTTACCAATAATCTCATGCAGTAGAAATCCTAACTAGAAGTTTTCACATTTACACTTTTTTATTTACACATATATTTACACTTTTGGGTAATTTAATTGTCTAAATCTAAACTAAAATTTATTTTACAGGATTCGCCGTTGGCTCTAATTATTGGTTGTCTGTATGGACTAATGAAGATACCGATGCGCAAGGAGACCAGACCAAATATCTCGGAGTGTATGCTGCCTTAGGTCTAGGTCAAGGTAATTGAAATTATGAAAAATACATTTAAGAGATAGAGATCGTTATTACTTTTTCTTTAATAATTGTATCATGCACAATCTATTTTCTACTGACGAGTTCATGTTTGTTGCAGCATTATGCGTTATGCTGTCAGCTATAGTGATGGCACTCGGAATGCTCGCGGCCGCATCAGCAATGCACATTCATATGTTAAAAAATATTCTGAGGTCACCTATGTCATTTTTTGACACTACTCCGTTGGGGAGGATTGTAAATCGCTTTTCCAAAGATGTGGATGTGGTAAAATAAAAGTTTACTAAATACCTTAATTAATTATTTTAGTACATTCTTATTTCTCCAGTAATAATTATTTTTTCATCTTGACGCTTTTACTATGTGCTTGCCCATGTAGGTGGATAATACTCTGCCCATGAATCTGAGACAAATGATTGATTGCCTATTCCAAGTAAGTTTTAATTACACTGACCATGAATGCTTATTTGTATTTGTGTTTATGATTCAACATGGATTATATGCTTTAAATGCGATCTTATCCATATCTAGAATTGCCAGAATGTAAACTAATGAATGAATTTTTGCTCTCAGGTCGCTGCTACAGTTGTTGTAATCAGTTACAGCACACCTTTGTTTCTAAGCGTCATTATTCCTTTGGGAATTGTTTATTTCTTCATACAGGTTGTCGATGTTTATATTATTTTGCCATACTTATTCCACCAGTTATATATCTAATCTTTGAGAAAATACGAATTATGTATAATTTTATTTCTATTCTAGCGTTTTTATGTCGCCACTTCTCGACAACTGAAACGACTGGAGTCCGTTACCAGATCTCCCATTTATTCTCACTTTGGAGAGACCTTAACGGGATCGTCCACAATAAGAGCCTATTCGATGCAACAACGTTTCATTCTTGAGTCGGAAAGAATTGTTGATAGAAACCAAGTTTGCTATTTTCCTTCTATTGTAGCCAATAGGTAATGTGTTATCTTTAATATACTTATTAACTTGATAAGCATACACTCATACTTAAATGTACAGGTGATATGACATAAAAGAAGAAAAACAACATTATAAGTATCTATAGTCTAATTTTAGATAAAACTCAAGTATAATTGTATGTGTTCTTCGTTGTCTCAATGCATTTATCGTTAATTTGATTCATGATTATAGGTGGCTGTCAGTACGTTTGGAGACTATAGGAACTTTAATAATTTTCTTTGCCGCATTATTTGCTGTACTTCAAAAAGATTCTTTAAGTCCCGGTTTGGTGGGTCTTTCAGTCTCATACTCCTTGCAAATAACACAGGAATTGAATTGGGTTGTGAGGATGTCTTCCGAGGTGGAAACCAATGTTGTGGCTGTTGAAAGAATGAAAGAATACGGAGAAACACCTAAGGTAATTGCCACTTATGAATGAAATTAATTATGTTTAATGAACATATTGCTAAAAATGTAATACATGTCCATGCAGGAGGCTGAATGGGAATTGCCAAACAACAGAACTAGTCCTGACTGGCCAAATGCTGGAGTTGTCGTGTTTGAAAAGTATCAGACACGTTACAGAGAGGGATTGGATTTGGTGCTGAGAGACGTGACATGTGTCATTGACTCCAAGGAAAAGGTAAACTCTCAATGCTGATAATGGCAGGCAACTGAATTTGTTTTATTTCTTAAAGTGAGACATCAATTGATATAAATGAATTATACCAGATTGGAATCGTTGGAAGAACTGGAGCGGGTAAATCTTCTTTGACATTAGCACTTTTCAGAATTGTAGAGGCAACTGGAGGTTCGATTACAATTGATGGACAGGATATTTCTAAGTTGGGGCTTCACGATGTCAGAGGGAGAATAACAATCATCCCTCAGGTTCATAGATATAACTAATATATAGTGTACACTGAGCAAAAACGCATCTATGGTCTTCCATCGAACGTTCACTAACACTTTTGTTTTTTCTCCTAGGATCCAGTTCTATTTTCTGGTACTTTGCGATTAAATTTGGATCCTTTCGTGAAATATTCTGATGAGCAAATATGGCGCACTCTGGAATTAGCTCATCTTAAACCATTTGTTCAAGGACTTTCGGCTGGGTTGAGTCACGAAATTAATGAAGGAGGAGAAAACTTAAGGTTAGGGTCTACTCCACCGCTAATTACACATACAGTTTTTTAATGTTCTATGTAAAAATCCTAATGCAAACTTTTATGCTAATTTTGTACGTGAATTAGTGTTGGACAACGGCAGTTGGTGTGTTTAGGTAATGAAATATTACTGTCTATACCGAATAATTTTAAGAAATTAATATTTGTAGTATACACTTATCTACAAATATTATGCCCATTATGTTAACAATTACTCTTGTATTTTGAAACAGCGAGAGCTCTTTTAAGAAAAACGAAAATACTTGTACTTGATGAAGCAACTGCTGCTGTGGACTTAGAAACAGACGATTTAATTCAGCAAACAATAAGGAAGGAGTTTGCTGATTGTACTGTATTAACAATAGCTCATCGGCTGAACACAATCATGGACTCCACCAGGTAATGAATTGTGATTTATTTACATTTCATTGAAATTGATATACCACATACCTAGTAAATTAAAATTCATTACTCAAACACAAATGTAACACAATATCTCGTTTGTATTAATAGAGTGGTAGTACTGGACAAAGGGGAAATAAGAGAATTCGACTCTCCTAAAAATCTGCTGGCTAAAAATGACTCGATATTTTATGGAATGGCCAAAGATGCTGGTTTAGTTTGAAACTTAGAATTACTTAGAGTTAGTACCTAATTAAATGACCCGTATTTAATAATTATGTAGATGTAGTAAATGTTAATTAAATTAATGTACAAATTACATTTTTACTATGCGTGTTCAAGAATATCGATGTTTACAAATGAATAGCTAATAGTTTTTGACATTAAATTAATATGGACGTTGAAAAAGCTTTTATTATTTCCTCTTGCAATTATTTACTTAAAATTATTTTTTTCTGTATCAGAATGAGATAAAAGCTGATAAACAGAAGGAACGGACGATTTAACAGTGGCACTAGGGAATTTTTGAGACAATTTGAGACAAATTAATTGTTTTCAGTTTTAAAGCTTAGTTTCCATTGCTATTGCACAATACATCAGTCATGCACATTACCAGTAATCCAGATCAAGAGCATTAAAAAAGGTGTTTCTTCTATGTAAGCATACAACAATGTAATTTCTGGAATATTATATTACATGTAGATAGACTTAGCAATGTTTAAAGCTCTATGTGTCTATTTAAAATTTTGCTTTCCAAGTCTGCATGCAACTTCTCTACACTTCTTTCATGTCTCTTTATTTTGTCGGCAAACAATGAGTTGACATCTTTCTCAGTGTGTAGATGTGTCTTTCCATAGTGAGCATCCTTCACCAAGTACTCAGCATGAAGATGTTGAAGCTTTTCCACTCGTTTCTCGTAGTGTTTTAATTCAACCTGCCAATTCAACGATAATTTTATTATTCATTTCAGTTGGATACATTAAAGAATCGTTTTTATATAAATTTTATTTTACCTGAAGTGAGTTAAGTTCGTCGGGAGTGAAATCTCCATTCAAAGCCATTTTCCACAAATTTTGTACTCTTGGTTCTGTAAAATCTAAGGAGGAAGGACCGGATGCAGACTTCTTATGAAGATAATCATAACCGTCTTTGATTTCACGATGTTTAGTCCTGAATAAATAATAGATCAACTTTGTTGTACTGCCTGGTTGCATAAGTTTGTCTTATTCTTGACTTTCGGTACATAACTTTGCATGTGAGAATTGTGCAATTTTGAGACTAACCTGACATCATTTACAGATGAGTCAACTTTTTTGTCTTGCGGCAACGGATCTTCAGAGTCTTCCAAGAGTTGATTCCGGGCAATATCATTTGTCATATCATCTACACAAACAAAAAGACATTTTTATGTACAATGCTTTACATACTATATTTATGTACATGTTTGAACTATTGCAACGCGTAATTACACTTTTCACACTAAACCATTAAATACATTATAAACTGCTGTGTAGATTACTTAGATGCATAACAATGTTCAGACTCACGCATTATATCCATATTTAATTGTCTTTTGGGCATGTAAAGTGAGTAAACTAGACACGGAAAAGTAAATTTCTGTTACATGGAATTTGCAAACCTGAATGACATTTTGTCCAAAACTAGATCCTTATTCCGTTGACCACATAAAGAAAAGAAGTATGTCTTAAAAAACTTAAACTAAGAATTGAAACTTATGCTACTTGTACTTGAAACTTGTACTACTCTTGTACTTACTCCTTTCATCTTCCGGAGTTAATGTCTCTAGCAGCATATAATATTCATCGATTTTTTCTTGGTGATGCAAAAATTCTTCTTTCAAAGTTTTCAGTTCCTTCTCATTGAAACCTCCTCGTTCTGCTTTCTCCCACAGTTTGTTCAGCTTTTTGTCTTTGAACAAACTTTTGTTAATATGATTGTCAGAATGTTTATGTTGATTGTCTTGAGTTTGTTTATTGGGTATAGCACCCTCTTCAAAGAATTCAATCAGCCCAAACGAATTTAAGATTCCTGCAACATAAAAAATGAACGAATACATAAACACTGTACATTCATCCATTTCATCAATTTAAAACCACGAAACTAACTGTAATAATTCGTAACATTCTTTCTTTATATATACAAATTGCAATGTAACTTAAACAAAGAATATATACACATATCTGTATTGAATATGTCAATCTAAATACCTAAATATTTCCATGTTAGACTTTTTTACATACACGAGATAAAAGTTTACATCGCCTCGAAATTAGCATTTTAGATATTAATTACCTTTAAACTGTCTTCGTACTTCAGCCTCCTTAAGACCGTCTTTATCCAAACCATCAGCCTTTAGTCTTTTCAATTTAATCTCCTCTTTATCTTGATATTGCAAATCTGTATACAGTGACCGCAACTTTGTATCTGTCAGTTTCTGAAAGTACACAATAATTAGTATGGACTATTAATATAGGAGCCTCTTCTAATTTCTACACTAACAAACACCGCATATAATCTACACACACACATAGTAAGTTGTAGCATTCAACAAGGTGTAAACTATAAACTACATTGAAAAATACAAACAGAATTACCAGTACAGCCTTTTGCCACACCAAATTAAGTTTCGAAATTCTAAATGGTTTTTGCAGTTCCCTATATTGAACATTTGCTTCTTTGGTGTATTTATTTTCTAAAGGAAACGTGGAAGGAATAATTGCAAAAAAAGTAAATAGCAAAAATCCTAATGGAATACAATGTGAATTCATTTTAACTCTTTGTATATTCAATCAGATCTATTTAAAACTCTATCTTAACAAAGAATCGTGTTCTCAACATAAAAAACTAAATGCACGAGTAATTAAACTACTAAATGCAATTGTGTGTTTAAATGAGACTCTGAATATGACAGTTTATGCCGCTGTGTCTTGTATAGTGTACATACAGACAGAAGTGTGCTTAAAAGCAAAATCCAAATACATCTGTAGCTACCGCCTTGGAGATAGACCAGCCCTAATGTTAATGACAACTAAACTACTTATGCACACTATGTACTAATGTATGTATGTTATCATATAATATTTTTCTGCATAATATCATCATTGTATCATAGTTATGTGCAACATAGCCATAATACAATAACTGCAATCTTGTATCTAATATTAGTGTTTTTTCTTATGTCAGAATCTTTAACATTAACATCAGCATAATAAGCAATCTTTTTAAATCCTTTGGATCATACTATGTATGTATCAAACTACTTATACATAAAATACATTTTGTATGCTTTGCAACGACAAGCTCTATAACATATTAGACACAGTATGCAGTTAATGCAGTAGCTTGATGTATTTATTTGCAATTCATGATGTGTTTGCCTTTGTCATCGTCTCTTCGGGTTCACACTCAACAACCAATTAGAATGCACAGATAGAACGAGAAGAGTGAAGAGAGTAAGGTCTATTTGTATTTACATTTAGGTAGGTTGTGTTTTACACACAACATTTACAAAATGTAGTGTGCAGGCTTTGTTCCTCTTTTCCTTAAAATGTTAGCACAGCTATAGCATATGTACTTGTATGTATATACCTATATACATAAAACACAATTACATTACAGATACTACCACACCATCAAATGATCATCATCTTGTAGTGCTGTACAGTACAACTAATTGCTTGTAATTCTTATTGTTAGATTAGTACTAGCACAATTTATATTATTATCCTATATCTCACCACGATCGCAATACATTATGTATAAAAGTGCTATATATACAACTACAAAGTTTTCCTTTAAATCATCATCATCATCATTGAGTTGGCCAACTTTCCCTTTCCCAGGGAGTCTCCGCGGGCATTAGTTGATTCCATTTATCCCTTTAGTCCATAAGACATTTGCTGAGACAACTACAACTGCGTTAGATACTAGACTATGAGTATCAGATAAGATCATCCAAGCATACATCAACTGGGTACCTAAAAACGAAATAGCAATAATGTACCACGACTACTGTGTATTACAAAATGATGTACCTCTAGACTCTTTTAACTCTTGTATGTATTTTATATGAATGATGCTTTTAGCTTTGGTAGGAAGGACTTTCATTTACAACAGAAACACACAGACACACACACTCACACATTTGTAAAGCTGTTGTAGTTGTAAGTTTTATGTATGCAAGGATGTAAGTATGTGCTAGTAGTGGAATGATATGAGTGTGTTTAAGTATAACACACACTATATGGTACATGGTAGGTAATAGGTACACATACTACCTTGCTTACTTACTCACTTTACTTACAAAGCTATTGTAAATGTTTTATGTACAAGTCAGAGACATAGGTACACTCTTTGAGAATGTTAAGTTGCTTATGTATAATGCTATGTATGTATGTATGTGTTGTATTGTATGCTATGATTTGCTAGAGTCAGAATCGAGTGGCAGAAGTAATATGGTAAAATAGAAACAGACTTTTATATTTATTTACAAAGGGATAGGTAGACAAGAGGACCATTATTGCTACTAAATCTACTTGTACAATACACATACTACTAGTAGCTATGTTATACTACATAGAATAGAAATACAACAAGCAACCACATATATATATTTAGATCTTTGGTTGTGTTGTGTGTGTTGTGGTAGTAAAGTAATGGTAGTAGCTGTATAAGTGTGTATAAGAGAGTGGCAGCAGACTAATAAGAGCTACATGTATACAAGCTTAATACACAGACAGAATTACAATTTTGCTAGCTAGGTAGGTGGATACTACTAGATGTAGATATAAAATATGTGTATACATTAGAAATAGTAGTATTATTAGTGTGTCTGTGTATCATGTGTATGTATGTATGTATAGTTGTATGATGTAGTAGTAGTAGACGTAGTAGAAAAGTAGTAGAGGATTTATACTTATTAAATAGCTGGTTCTCTTGTGCTCCTACCACCACCACCACCACCATACCATACCACTAAAGCTATCCTCCTGAGTACATTTTAAGCCAAGAAGAGCAAGACTCCATCCGAAGAGGTGCCTATAGTGTAGTGGTAGTAACTAGCAAGTGACGGCACAAGTAAAAAGTTTAAACTGAAGGCAATGGCGGACGCCAATGTTGCGATCAAATCCCTTCAATGGAACCAGTTACTCTATTTACATTCTCTTTCAAACACTATATGGACTCTTTGAAAAAGATTGGACATTGTTAATTCACAAAGATGAACTTTCGATTGACTAAAGTGACCTTGGGATTCAGATGTCAATTTCTATAGTTTTCTATGAAAAACGACGGTTAAACCATAAATATTGACTCAAACAACATTTTTCCTCCTGTGGACTGGCCAGTACAATATTATACATAACTTAAAACATCATAAGAGTATCTCTCCCACAGTATCTCTTTCTCTCTCTCTCTGTCTGTACTTACTTGCAATATTACATAAACACACACACATAATAATATTATATTATATCTCTGCTACCTACTGCAATGTTGTAATGCAAAATGTAAATGTGTTTGTTAGATGTGTGGATACGACATACAAATACGAACGAAGGAAATACTTAAGTACAAGTACAACTGCTAGTACGTTACTACAGATTCTATTATACTTACTTACACCACTACTACTACTGCGTGCTATAATAATAAATATGTTGGTATGTGAATGTGTACATATAAATGAGTTGACTTGAGTGTGTAGCTAGCTGTACTTCCCCTATTATACATTACATATATTGTGCTATGTAAATTAGAGCAGGAACTTTACACTTTTTATAATCCTTTTATGTTTACACAAGACATGATTGATTTCACTCAATCAAATAATAAACCTGTCCTTCCCTTCCGTAGATTCTCCACTAATTGTTATAGACACACAGTGTCAAAGTGTACAACTTAAGTGCAAATCGAAACATACACTTTAAGGCCGAAACACAAACGGTCAAAAAGTTTTTGCTAAACAACTTTTACGTATATGGGAATTGGTCCTTTATGCGGATTGACTAAAATGTGAAGAAGTGAGTGGACCCGTGTAAACGGTAAGTGCACCACAGATGCTACAGTCGTAAAGTTAATGATTCAACTTCAAAATATGTCGTTAAATTTGTTGTATATACAAAGAGAGTCAAAAAGTTGAGGAAGTACATGCATTCGTTTCGTGTTTAGTTAATTGTCTTAAAACTAACTGGAATTCAAGAGTGCATTTACATTTACATTTACACTCAAGGAACAGCTATGTGGCGCTCTTTAAATTATTCATTCAAAATTATTTTCCAATAAATCGCCTTTAGTAGATTCCATTACACCGTGAACATTCGTTTAGACGATGACAATACATTTGAAGTTAAATATTTATTTTAGTCCGATTTTCATTTTGGTTCAAAATAAATACCCGAATTGTTGAAATTCGGATCGTAGTAAGTAGTAACCCATTTGGTCGGGTCAGAAGGTCATATGGATTTACAGAATTATATTATAATTTAGAAATTATCGTAAATCATAAATGTTGAATGTAGCTATATAATTCATAATATTTCTTTGTGGTTCAACAGGCGGACAAGAATTTCCACTTCCGGTCCCGTGTCCAGTGAATTCTAGTGCAATACGAATTCTAAATTCGGTTTTCATGATAATGGAACTAATACAACTGTCGTGTTTCAATTTCACATCTCCATTAACAGGTAAAATTATTTGTATCTTCATCAAACAAATAGAAAGCAATTATATATCTGGCTAGGTTATTTCATTAGAAAAGAATTAATATGTTATTAATCAATAATTTTTTTTGTATTTTAGATCCATTACATTGTGCCTGTTGTGGATGAAGACATTTCGTTATAATAGCCATAAAATAGTTGACATTGGTGAATCATTTTTGCATGGAATTGATGAAATTATAGCAGCATTCTAAAGCACCAAGTCATCAACCACTACGCATTCATATTCATGCAACACACATGCATACTGCCTACTCCTACATAATATATTTTTGAGGTAAGTAAAACGTAAATAAATATACACTATTATTGGCCATTACATAGTTAAGATGAGTCAGACAGATTGATCCGATTTCACATGCATTGTGCTCTGATTTCATATACTGAATATACTCCCATAATTTAAGGACGTTACTTGTACTTATTCATGCTATTCAATTAAATGTAAGGTCAAAAATAATCAATAGTATTCTCGATTCCTTGACTGTTTTCGATAAGAACTACATATTAGTAGCAGTAGCAATATTATACACTGAAGTCATTGGAATCCTAGAATCTAGATAGATTGAGACAAATGAAGGTCTAAAAGAAAATCTAATCTAAGGAATCTAATGTTCAGATGCATATGAAGTCTTTAATTTGAAGAACAAGCTATGCAATTACTAAATGCATTATAGTTATTTTACATACATAGATAAGATATTCAACGAAACTATAAACCACTAACATTAAGACAAATAAATTAATTTCAGGAACCTTTGCCGCGTGTAAGTGTATGGACAGTGATGATACAAAATTGAAACTTCAAAGTTTGATTGATATCATGTGTCGGTGTACGTAAAGCCTTTTCAACGCAGGATCACCAGAAGTTTGTAAAAATTAAAAAATATATTTTGGATATTGTGTGCTAATAATACAAACATGTCGAAGTACTCAAAATCGTACGGCAAAAAATCCCATGGAGGGGCGGGTCTGCATTTCGACAAGCTTCTTAAAGCATGCAGCAATAGCAAGAATAAGCCGGCGGTTGCAAAAACTGCTGGAGCCTTAGGAAGATTTGGTGTGGCTTCCTTTACTTCTGTTCGAAATACCAGCTTTGATGATTCAGGTATATTTCGTGTTTTTAATTTTTTTTCATTGCGATTGTATATATTGCAAATTTTACATCATTATTAGGCAGTAAATCAATATGACATCTGTGACTGTTCTAATAATTATTTTTTGAACAAAAATAGGAGAAGAAAAAAGTTCAAAATATTCTTCTTTGAAGAAGCGCCCTCGGATAGACTCCCCGATAACACACAAAGATCCGTTTCTATTTGCTCATGCACCTTTGAATACAAATATTACGCCTATGGCTACCATTCTGAAGCCCAGAAAGTTTTTCAAATCTCGAGGTCCCATGGAGGTGGAAGTTGATCCCACAACAATAAATCGAATAAAGCCTGAAATTAACAATATGAATATGATTGCGCCACTTGTCATTCCAAATCCTCTAGCCCATTCCTTAGCCAATCAGTCGCACAAATCTAATACGAATCACTCCAAAAGTTCGAAAACACTCCGTAATACGACGAATGTTTCTCCTCCCGTCAACAAAGCCAAAGAGAAGAAAAAAGGAAGACCAAGAAAAAAGAATGTGGACATAGATGATAGCATTAACGAATCCCCGGTTATGAATCACCCTATAAAGTTAAGAATATTTAAAGACAAAGCTACTTCCAAACTTGTGTCAGTTTCGGATGCTCCACCTCCATTTTTAGAAGAGGAGGTATTAACACAACCAACACTTCCTGCCCCAACCCCTGCAAAACGGGGAAGAAAGCCTAAAAATAAAGAACCAAAGGTAGAGAAAGTTGTTCATCACCGTCAGCAAAAAGAGCAAAAACCTTCCGGACGAGTTACACGAAATTCAAAGCGTCATCGAAATTCCGACTCATCCGTTGATACAATGCCCACACTTACATCAGCTTTCACAGAAAGTGAAAATAATTCCACAGAAGAAAGTGAAAACTCTTCAATGTTTATGTCTCCCAACCAGGCTTTACCAATTACCTCGTCCATCCATCAACAAATGGTTGTCGATAAACCAGTCGTAGCTGAAGAGACTTTGAGTAAATTGGAAGAGGATGAACAGTTTCAGCAACTTAGTGAAATGTTGTCTTCAATGGAGGAGGAAGGTTCTGAACAATCTGGTCAAGTGCAACGTCAACCTGTAGATAGCGGCAATTGTAGTTTTCTTTCCCCTCCTATGCCCCCACCCAGTGGTTATCAGGTACAACAGAGTGATTCTACATATTCGTCAACCATTCAACAAGCTCCACAAGAACCAGTAGTACAACTTCCCCTCCCTCTCCCTCCGCAACAACAAGATATTCGTTCTATTTTGGAAGACGATTGGGATGAATTTGACGACGAATCTCCGCGTAAAGCAACTGCAATAGAAAGTCCTCCAAAAGTGTCACGTTTCGATATGTCCGCCTTTATGCCTCCTCAATCTTCACCTCCAGCCCACGAACCGATGACGATGGTGACTTCTGCTCAACCGGAAATGTTCCCGCGACCAGCTCACATTAATCATCCCCAGCTACCTTTTAATGCTTCTCCTTATGCTGTCCGGAATTTATTAAGTAGCCCTGTGGGATATGACCAAATGGACAAATCCGGAGAGCATGGGAATATTAACGATATTTTACCAACTTGGATTGTTCCGCCGTATAGTATGCAAATGGACCAGCCAACTTTTCCAGAGAAGCAAATGCAAGGATTAAATCTTAATGTAAACAACAATTTTACACATATGCAAGACTTACAAATACCTCCTCCATCATTTGACCCTGAACCCGAAAATCTTAGTCAAGTGCCATCTACGCCCCCTGTAAATCAAATTGCAGTTGCTAAAAAACGACAATTTTTCAAACATCGTCGCACCAGTACATCCAGCGCTGGAACAGGAAATGATAAAAACACATTAAAAAAGCGACTCGCCTTGTATAAACACAATTTCGGCCAAGAAGATGAAGAAGGTAACTGCATGAATTCTGTTCCCAATTCTCAAGCAGGGACCTTTGAGGAATTTGATGACGATGACTATGCGGAAGAGTTTGAGGGCGAGCAAGACTGCAAATTGAGGAGACTGAGGATTGAAAACTCGGGTAATGGATACTCTGCTAGCCTGGTTGGTGGTAACGGAGGAAATTCATCAGATAAAGTTCTATGCAAACGTACATCTAAAAAGTTGTTCACCGTTGTCAAAAATACAAGACCTGTCCACGAATTACAAGAGTCTGCAGAAGTGCATGAATTCGATGGTGACATATTTTATATTCTCAGCGATTTAAAGGATTCCAACTCAATCACAATTAGGTAAATTTCTTTTTAATATTTGTTTAATATTATGTTGAAACTGTTGCTAGTAATTGGTGTATTGTGGAATTGCATTTTAATGTGCCAGTAGATTTTGTAAAATTTAAAAAAGTTAAGTAACAACATCAATAATTTTTTATCAATTATAGATGTTTATCAGCTATTGGTCTAGCTGCAAGATGTATGGAACCAGCATTTAGAATGCATTTACGAGCTCATGGAACGGTTGCTGAGTTTTGCAAAGAACTTCATGATGCGCCCCAAAATCCAGTAAGATTTTCTTAATGCCCATCTTATAGATTTTTTATGCCTATGTTTTAATTTCATTGCTGAATCATTGTAAATTACAGACTTTAGCTCTTCTGGCTGCTACAGTTCTGTTCGTTCTTAGTCAGGACAGACTGAATATGGATTTGGACACAGAAAGTCTAAAACTAATACTTGCTTTAACTAAGACAGAAGAATTGGAACACCAGTCTGAAGACATTGAAATCGCTAAGCATAGGCAACGCATCGTAGATCTCTGCTCTGAAATGAAAAATCGGGGGCACGCCAAGCACTTGAAACTGGACAGGATCACGGTAGCTATACAATACTTCTTTTATGTTGTAAACTTTGATTCTATAGTTCTTACTCTAATTCACTGTATTCTACGCAGGCATCTGAGCTGGCGCTTGAAACTCTTTTGTATCTCACGTCGAAAAGAGCTGGAGAGTGGGTAAAACATGAATTACGTTCTCTGGGAGGTCTAGATCACATAGTAGCTGAGGTGGACTCTTCAATGAGATGGCTACAAATAGAACTGAGTAACATCGGATGGTCTGAGGCTGTTATTGAGCGACTTTGGAAAATCGATCGGTGTCTCCGTGTGCTTCAACAAGTGACCTTCAACCACGAAGACAATCAAAGATACCTTTTGGGGGTACATCCTCAACAAATACAGCAAAGAGAGCTCGCACAAAATTCAGAAACGTTTAAATCCATTGAAAACCCTGCTCTGTTCAACCATTTGTTCCGATTTTGCAAAGAAAACTTGCAATACTTGGAGAGAAACTTAGAGGCAGCTTGTGTACTCCGAGAAGTTTTGTTCAGCGTTTTAAGAGTTCTGGTCAATTTATCGCACGATTATCGCGGAATTGGTAATAATTGATACATATTTTTCCATACAGTATTTAAACGTAAGTGAAATACCAAATTAATGTATTTTCTTATTAATTTGCAGTAATTGGCAGTGAAATATTAATGTCCATGGATGGTTTTCTCAATCTATCTCTTCATTCGTTATTTCAAATGCCAGCCATTTTCCCCGATGAAAAAGTTTTTGATCTCCTTATCCATGTAAGTTTAATTATAAACATTATATTGACATGTAACTTATGGATGATTATAAGCAATAAAATAACGGTTGCTTTTTTGTCATTTCAGTCACTTTGTATGCTGCTCAATGTTGTAGAGCACAGTCGAAAATGTCGTACAATTATTTTAGCAGCAACGGTCCGAAAATCTTGCAGCGGCAGCATTAACTTTAGCGATAGTCAGACATCTGATGACTCAGGGGTGGAAGAAGATCAGCCTGCTTTAGATGCCTTAGTTGAAATGTTTCTGAATCGGGAACGAGCTGCTAAAAAAGAAGAAACGCATACAGACGATATTTTGACGAAAGGAGCAGACTCACATTCAGCTTCATCGTCACAGAGAGATTCTCAAAATTCAACAGAAAAAAGTTCTCAAGAATCGGAGGGTTCCTCTGTCCAGGACACAATAGATAAGCTAATTCAAACAGCTGGAAAGCACATGGAAAACAGCTTGATAGCTGCGTATATATCACTTTTGTTGGCTTATCTCATAATGGATGATCCGGTACAATATCCATTTACACATCAAACAATATTTGACGAGTTGAGCCGTAAAAGGGTGTAAGATCGTATAAGTGAACTGTTAAAATCTTGTATAAATAACCATGAGAACA